>JANTPZ010101730.1:0-17685 GCA_025593235.1 Vachellia pachyceras
GCAGTCATACTGTGTGGAATTCATTATCCTGGAAGGAGACAACCTTACAAGGCTGTTTCCAGGAACATCTTTAATTTGGATTTTGGCAGTATCCAATTGGACTCCATGCACGTGTTTGGAATTTTGACCGCACTTCTTGTTCTCCCAACTGTTTGGTTGAGGGACCTTCGCATAATATCCTATCTTTCAGGTTCACCCAATTCTCTATATACAGTCAGTCCCTCTGCTTTCACTTTTTAAAACTTGACATGAACTTACGTATCTTGTTGTGCATGAGAATCTGCAGCTAGAGGGGTAGTTGCAACAATTTTAGTACTTGTATCTGTGTTTTTGGTTGGAACAACAGAGGGTATTGAATTCCATCCCACTGGTCAGCTAGTGAATTGGAGAGGAATCCCATATGCTATCGGCCTGTTTGGGTTTTGCTGTGCAGGCCATCCAAATTTTTCTAATATTTAACAGGCAGTCGCTGACAAAACAAAATTTACCAACGCCTTGATCATATGGTGCGTACCCAACTTATACACTTCCTAATATAATTGCCAGCGGATAAACATTAATTGATTGATTCTTCTGATACATCTCTCTGATCTGTGCGCAGTTTTATTCTGTGCCTTTTAATCTATGGCGGCGTTGCAATCGTTGGATTTCTGATATTTGGTCAAGATACTCTCTCTCAGATAATGTTGAACATGCCAACACATGCCTTTGCTTCTAAAGTTGCCTTGTGGGCGACATTGACTGTGTTTATATATATGGAAACTTGTGGTCTGCTTTCTCTTAGATTGAACCAATTTGTGTTATGTACGGTTTCTGATTTTTGTGGTGCTTGGTATTTCAGGGATTAACCCATTCACCAAATATCCTTTATTGCCGACAAATTTACTTGTTTATGTATGAAACACAAATTTATGGATATGGCTTGGCTTGATCAATCAGATGTTACGTTACTGTTCCTTAATGATGGACAAGTATGACTTATTGATGAACCCACTTGTGGAGTTTAGAGGAGTTGCTGCCGCCTCAAGTTTCAAATAGCAAATGGTGTTTCCTGATTCTAAGAATGTTACCTTATTCTATTTTAGTAAGTTCAGATTCTCAAATATGATTACACAATATCAAGGCACGAAGCTTATGTGGTACTGTTCATTGCGAGCGGATATATATCGAGTACAGGCAAGGAGAGGCCACATTTACATGTGATTTAGTTGTTTTGTTTCTTGGCAACTTTTGGCATTTTTTAGTTTTACTTTCTGGAGTTCTATGTGATATGGGCTGGAAGAATAACTATAAAATATGATTTTTGTCATAATGTCATATATCATTGTGATGGCTTTGATCGGTTCTCTACTCAGTATCTTTGTGGTAAGCTCAATCCTCATTAAGAAAATGCAAGCAACTTTTTGGGTGAAGGAACTTTTAGTATGTATTGATTCATGAATTTTGATAATATATACATAGCTTGAAGCGAGCTTGATAAGATGAACTGGGCAGGTTCTTCCATTACTCGCTTTCCCCTTTGTTTGCCCACTTTGCATCAGTTTATTGTAACATGGGAATTCTGTGTTTTGCAGTCAGTGGTTGTGCCAGCTTTGCAGAGAGGAGAGCTCCAAAGACTCGAGTAATTTGCTACCTTCTTAATTAACCGGTAATTAAGTGATATGGATGAGTTTTTAGCAGCTGACTTTTTTGAGGGTTTTTTTCAATTCTGTTTTGATATTGGAAAGGTGGTTGGGATTGGTGGAGTTATTGCATTGGGACTTGCTGGTGCAATGCTTGGGGCATATTCTTCAGTGTCAAGGATTCTGGATACTTGCTAGCACCCTTGAGCTTGAGCCTCCGAAACGATCGTAATTCTTAACATGTGTAATTCCTTCTTAATTGGTACGTGGCTCTGTTAGAGCTGAAGAGAATGGCCGGTAATTGAAGTTGAGAACACAAGTTCTGTCTTAGAGGAGAGGCATTGTTAAGCTGGCTTAACCCACACTATCCATCAAAACTTGAACAAGAGTGATTCCCTGTTCATCGTTCAGCATCTTAGTGCTGTCACTTCTTATTTTTTTTTTAACATCTGCTTAACTCAGAGGTGCAAAATAAAAGCACAGTACCAGTACTCTTCTAAAGGCATCGACCATTTTAAATAGAAACTGGAAGATGAATTCCTGTAAATTGCAGAAAACTATAGCTTCATGACGTGTAAATATCAAATACTATATTGATTATTTTGAAGAATTTACTAATGAAACACCTTTTGTGCATCAAGGGATCGAGAAATAATTTTGAAAAGGGGTAGGGTGCCAAGATATTTGTTGGGGCTGAGATGTGGTGATTTTGTGAACGCGAAATACATAATAAAGATAAAAACTGTGAAAAAAAGGATATAATAAAAAATGAAGGCAAGTAGGCGAATTGGGCCATAATTTAGATTTAGATATTTTGGGCCCACTTGACCCCTTGTATGGATGCCTCTGATATTGGCGGGCATTGGCCGGTTAACTCATTTTCGGGGCATAACAGTAAAGCCACATCAAGTGAAAACGACGTCAGCATCATATTACCTCATCTCTGGGTCTCATTCATACGCCGAATAAAGCTGTGCATTAAACCCTACCTTATCTTTGACTTTTCGTTTACACGATAGCATCTATGTCCCTCCATTACAAGCCATTGGTAGTAAAGAGATTCTATATCTATGGCGCTACAGCTGTGCTCACCCGACCCTCCCGTGCCTTCAACAATTGCCTTTTCACCTGTGACAGCCAACGCATATTTATAGGTCATCTGTATATGGAATCTGTTGCTTTCTGCATTATTTTTTTAAAGCACATCTATCCTCTAAGTGGAAGTTGTCACGTTGTTCTTCGAGACACTGTCATTGGGTGGAGCATTTTTAAAGTGAATAGATGCGATTTTTGAATTGTGAAGGATTGTGTTTGGGGTTATAACTATAAAGGTGTGTCTTTTTATATACTAAAAGTGTAACTATTCATGAAGAAGCCATTTCAAATAACTATTAATTATTTAATTATGTTGATTCATGAATCAATCTATGAGATTCATGGATCTAATATATGGTTGTAATTTTTAATTAAAGTGATATATTTGTGATTTTTATTGAAGTGGTATTACTTCAAAAGTTACCACTTCGAGACATTTCTTCATACTCTATATATACCTCTCCCCATCACTTCATTTGGACACATTTAACAAAATCAAACTTATTGCATTTTTCTTTGAGTACACATATAGATAAATTCAAGTTATCACTTTATAAAAGCAATTATTGTATTGGTTTGAGTGTTTGAAGTGCAATCCATATTTAAATATCTCTATTATATGTATCCTGTAGAAAATTCACCAATTAACTCAACTTTAACAATGTAGTATTAGAATAGGTGTGGTGGATTAAGTTTAAACGAAAGTATTGTACACGCCTTGAAGACATCATACACAATTTTTTTTATCTCTTATTCTTGTACTATTCATAGAGTCATTCCCGCTAACATCGTATATTAAATGTGAACACGTCTTTCAATGTAAATTTAAATATTAATTCATTTCATTACGAAGAATTAATCAATTTCGCTAGACCCAACATTCATTGATTCTGTTGCCCAACGAGTAATAACTTGGGTTCTTAATTTATTAGACTAAATTAAACCTTCCAACCAACTTTTATATTAGCTTTTTATGAAAAAGCACTTTTGTATGTCGAGCTTAAAAAACAAGTAAACTCTATGATGTAAAATTTATTTAGTTTTTTATGAAACTACAAAAATAACTTAAACAATACAAACAGAATTTTGCACATTTCGACATTCTCAGTATCGAGAAACATGTGTTAAATTAGTCACAAGCTTTAAGTATGCAGGCACAAAATTTCTTCCCAATAAATACCTTCATCACTTCCTTAGCAACTCTTGCATGGATTGGTCAACAAATATATTGATTTAATTGGTAAAGAATGGCTTACAGCTCATAAAGCTGTAAGCCAAAATTTCGCTATTAATACAAAGATTTTGTTAAAGGACAATCTGCATGTAAATATATACTTTTATAAGTGTTTTTGGAGTCAGGAGGTAAAAAAAACTCTTGCATGGACTGTATGAAAGAATTTTTCTTTTATATGTTGAATAAAATTTTTTAATTAAAAATAAAGTGTTTTTTACATGTGCTGAGAAAAAAATCTTACTCCTTTTTATTCTATATACAAAGTAATGGAGGGGATATTGTTTACGTTAGATATCTTATTTTCATGCCTGAACGACTTGTCTGTAGTCTGACCCCAAAAAAAAAAAAGAACAGCTTGCCTACAGAATCTTATGCCTGATTCATTGCACATTACATTTACGAGAGACATGGATAAAGCTATTTCATAACGTGTCTTAATTACTCAAAGAAAGGAGTACCCAAGAAACTGACAGCACCGGGTCCTTCCATTAAGAAGCTGATAAAATCAAATCATAAATACCACTGAAGCAGAATTATCGAAGACCGCGCCCAACAACTTGAGACACCCGGAAGAAAATGTCCCTACCTCCCAGGCCAACCAGGTCTGCCAAGTTGCAAGCTTTTCGTTGTCAGACTAAGTTAATTTCACTCGCCAATCCAAAACGCTCCTGGATTGTTAATTTCGCAAGAAACTTTGAAAAAGGAAAAGGGGAAGAAATGCATTAGACAGCAGCCACTTTAATATAGGGAGATACTTTAGGGCTTAGGCTCTTAAAAAATCTACAGGCCACGTACCACGCCAGAATATTATATGAAATGTTTAATGGATTAAATGGTAGTAATTAGTTGCTTAACCACAGTTTAGTTTGCAAGTTGCAGTACTGTGGTTAGCATGCTTTGTAAGCCAAGTGCAAGTAGACAAGTGTTTTTCATATATTATGCCGATACCTCTAAGCTAGTTGGCAAGTTGTTGCAGAGCCTACCCACTAGTTTAGATTTCGCCCACCCCCTCCCCCTCACACTCACAAAAAGGCTCCCTGGCTGCTGGGCTGCTTAAAAGGAGGACCTGCGAGCAGAGAATGATAAGCACGCCGAATGGTACAACTGAAACGATCAATTCTCAAGTTTTCTTTCACTGATACGCATACCTGTCAACAAGATGAATACTAAACTCCATTAAAGCAAATCGACATGCCTAGCTACATACATACGCTCACACCCATATATCATTTGGTCCTAATTTTTCTGCTACATATACACTTTGGACTTGTTTGGGAGACAAGTCATTCCTGCGTTTACTGAGATAAAATTCCTCTCATAAATTTACCTTAGAATCTGTGATCGTTCTCCCAACAGACTATCCAAATAAATTCATTTATGTGTTGATGAACTTTTTTTTTTTTTCATCGCGCACTTTGAAAGCTTCAGACTTGATTTCTTGACAGATGTCACTGTCAATTAATTCGCTCTTGCCCAGCAGTTTATGTCACCGTCAAAATTAAAGATAGGGCTAGTCGTAAATATTAAAACTAATTAAATGACTAGTTAAATTTTATATGAGGGTTCGCGAAAAAAAAAACCAGCGCCTCCCATTCGTAAATATAAAATCCCTTTAATCAAATCACGCAAATTAATAAAATAAACTAAAATTTGGTAATCATCTTTTCCCCAGAGATTAGGTTAGCATTCCAAAATCGTTCTTAACTAAAGTCATTAACATCCATCACAAAGTCAAACATAATACACTTTCCATTGTTAGATTCAAAAATCTGTACGAAGAGAATTAAAAAAAATACGTTATAACTGGTTTGTTAAATTTTTCCAAGAGTATTAATCCTGCATCATCATTCATCATGACAACTTTTTATAAAGGCAGTAATTAATAATCGTAAGATGTACAGCTTCGACGTCTTAAATAAGATGGCTCATTGATGCTTAATATTTATTTGGGCGTAAGATAGCAGAGAGTACCAAGTTGGATTTTATCCAATGGCACAGGATGAGGCCAACGCCGCTACGTAACGATAAGATACAAGAGATTGATGATCACTTTCCCAGCTCTAATTAATTTTCTTATTTTATTCTCACAGCTGTGATATCATAACCAGCGGGAAGCGGGGCCACAAACATGTATATGGAAAGTGAAACCTTACAAATGACTAACAAAAAACATGTACTTGTATAGTTAATTTTAACCAGCTGCAAACTGGAAAGCTACCACACCAACCTTCAACAACTGAAGTTGTAATTGAAGATCTTTGCAAAGCAACTTCTCTGCACTCTACATTATTTATTTATATCTTAACTTAAGCTGATGAGAACTTAATTGATCAGGTTCAATCAGCACGTACCACCCATGTAATTATCCTTTAATGAGTATTATTTCTGATCATTGTTTACTCAGAAGGAACTAGCTAGCTAGGAAGACGCTCGGCGGCATTCTTCAATCACTTCTCAAAGACTCTTTAATTCTACCATGACTAAAACCTTAAGCTCTATACCGTATTCTCCATTTTCACATACTTCCCTACTTGTCTGTGCTCCCCAGTAGTAAGCGTAATCGTCATGCATAGCGAACGCAATCAATTTGAACCCCTAATTTTACTTTACTCTTTATCAATATCAATCAAACAATTTCTGCACCGCCTTCTTCAATTCAATTAATCAACAATGATTATAAGAACTTTTTGAAACAAGGATTAGCCAGTTTTAATTTCCTTCCATTGCTGTTGCTGCCAATCTTCTTCAGGAAATTAAGAATAAGAGTTGTAGCTGTTAGTGTTAGGGATTTCATTGTGCCCTTTCACCCCCAAATCCAACATCAAATCAATTGAACAAAGTTCTTGTCAAGGCTACAGTTAGTCCATAAACATGTTCCCTGACTTGCATAAACTAGTGTTATTATACACACACAAAGGCAATACATGCATATAATATAATCGCAAAGTTAACGAATTTCCCAGAAACGGACTTGTCCGGAAGGAATAGTCGAGCTTGCTGAGCAATTTCAGTAATTACACTGCACCATTATTCCTGCGCGGCTTCTCTTCCACAAGATCAGATTCGTAGAATACACTCGGGAGTAAGAAAGCTGAAATGTCATCCATCGTCTGATCGGGGGCGAAAACATGGTGATGATGATGATCAAATGGATCGAATCCCTCCTCCATTGAGCTTCCAAGTTGGCCTTCGAAATTATTGAAATTAGGGTCCACTTGATGAGGCATCACTAGTGTGTGGTCACTTTCATGACTACCGGTACTCTTCGAGGCCGACGAATTATAAGAATCCGACGTCTGATGCGCAGCATCGTCGTCGATGTCAGGGTTCTGGAATCTGGAAAGATCCGTCGGCAATTCAGCGTCCCGACCAGTAAGCTCTTGCACTAAGGCCATGAACCCGGACGGAGGGACCTTCACCTCCATAGGGTTACACTACCTTGATGGGTTTCTTGAATTTGTCCCTTCTTTTAGTCGGTGTCCTCTGTTGCACCCAGCCGCTATCCATTTCTCTTCAAGATCTGAACTACACATGAAAGGGGTAAAAGGGCTGTGATTTTTTTTTTTGGGTATCAGACGAGTTCCTGGGAAAGATTCATGTGATTGAGAAAATCCAAGCGAAACAATGTTATGGAAGGAGACGGCGGCTAACGAGAAAGGTATGGAAGGTGAGGGGAGGGGAGCAATGAGGCCAGAGAGATGGGGCGGCACTGCAATTTATATGGAAATGGGAAATTTTATCTTACGCAAAAGCCTGGTGAGTGTGGCTCACGCTCCGTCTCCGTGAATGGGGATACTGGAGATGACGGATTTCTGATGGCAGGAGTGGATCAAGAATTCTGCCACGTTGATTGATGACGCAGAGGGCTGGACTCATGATGGCGTCATGAGCACTAAAACTGGCTCCTGCTGGCCTGGGAGTGGTGCCCTGCTTCTCGGCGCTCTCATCCTCATCCTCATCCTCCCGTACACTATAGGCAGACTAGTGATCCGATGTTCTAGTTATGAACAAACAGGCATTAATGGAATTTTGCTGCGGATATGTAGTTTAACTTCTTCATCGTTCAATTCAAGTGCTATGATTGTACGAAAAATCATACACTACGTACGGCTGTCTTTTTTTAGAACCTTGCGGCATATTTAGTGTTGTTAACGAATTCGGATTTGGAAAAATTCAGGCTTTTGTTGATACAATGTGTGTGTGTGGCGACATGATAATATATGGGAGCGTATGTGATGGAATGGTCTTCTCGTGGGAATTGAATTATCTGATGTTAAGAAGGAATTAGCAAACTAAGTCAACACCAGTGATTGACTTTATTTATTTAATTATTCTTTGGTGGGTAAGGCAGGCACTGAAATATCTGAAACGCGTGTATGGTTTCAAAGCAAGAAAAGAACGTGGTGGTGACTTTAGAGAACCAAGGTTGCGCGTAAAAGGCAAGCATGTCTCAATTCTTCTCAAGTAGAGTAGTTTCATTTCACAATACAAAAGAACATCACACACACACACATTCATGTATTTGTTGGGGAGACATGATTTTCCACAGCACGTGGCTTGACTTTCTTGAAGTGAGGACGATACACTCGTCCATATCTATATAGAAGAGACCAAGACGCATCTGTTGCAACATCCCGATTTTATCAATTACCAGTCGTCCAGATAAGATTCAATATATATGTGATCTCAGTGACGACTTCGAAATTCTTGGAGCTCCATCCACGTCCGAAATTGACCGCGCGCCTAGCTAGTCAATATCTGCGGCGTAGTTTTTATTCTATACATATTACACAATGAGGTAAAAAAGACTTAAATATCAAAGGTGGCTATTATGCTAAATTTCCTTCTAATTGATTAACTAACCAATTCATGACTCTTTGAAACCCCAACCAAACCAAAATTAAAAGGATTCCAGCTGATCCAGAATCTACTGACTCGTGCACACGCACGCAGCGACGCATGATGATTGTGGCCGGGGCAACTGTTTTCCCCTCAATTATATATATTTGGGAACAGGGTTAGTAATAAGATACAGATGTACATGCATTTATTAATTAGTATCTTAAATGATACTCACCACATTTCTTAAATGTAAGATTGTGAATGTAACTCCATGTAAATAAGAGCAAATGGGTGTATTAGTTTTTTCCGCATCTGATGACAAATAATATACAACAGCAAAATCAACAACTGCGGCTTCCGTTCGCATGTATGTAAATAGATCTAATTAATCCACCATGTGGGTGTATGCCTTGTCGGCTGATTGATGATTTACACTTCCTTGTTCAAGCAATAGAATTGATCAAGTTTGTTCACTTATGGCAAAAAAATTAAATATTAAGCGGATGGAATGGAGGGGCCAAGTCAGTGAATTCACTGGCTACGAACTTAATTGAGCAAGTCTGGTTCATAATATTGTAGGGTCAACTTGTTGGATGACAGGTTGTTATTAGGGTGAACAACAAGACCACAAGACTTTATATATATATAAATTCAGTATCGCTCTGTACGATGATACACTAATAATAAATCAATGAGTTCACTAATAACTGTTTGATTGTAAGTATATATATATGGGTGTGCTTATTAACATCATTAACTTGAGGATACATGTGATGCACATTTTACGTTGTAGTAATTATATTACTGATCGATGAATGAAATTAATTAAGGAGATCCACAGAGGAGAGGAAGCCATGGGCAGGCACATGCTGCAAGTGGATAATTAAATATTGAACTAAATAATATATGAAATGAAGGGAGCTGGAAATTAAGCTTGAACTTTATTTGGTGGGCATAAGAGAGCAAGTGGAAGTTGTTGTGATGTGATCTGACCGACAACGGAAGCAGATTAATTAATGGCCGTTTTGTCAAAAAGCGAGCTCAAGTGGACAGATAAGCCCCAAATGTCTTCCATTGTCAGTAAAATAACTTTTGTTGAATATATATATATATATCCTTTTTAGTTCTAATAATAATTAAAATTAGAAGTTGAAAGAAAGGGGAGGAAAGGGAATAGCTTTATTAATTCCGGAAGAAGGGGAAGGACGAGGTAGGTAAGTGCAACCATTAAGCCAGTTGCAGCCGCCGACACTCTTCTTTGTTCACAGATCTCAACTATATGAAAATGTTATTAAAAAACTCCACTTGAGTGCCTGCATGTCTAATCTCCAATCATAAAATGGAATCACACACAGACACACCCCCCCCCCAGTGAGTCGTCCCTCGCATCCTACCCTACCCTACTCGGCTACTTGCTTTCCCCCATTCGTCCTATTGCTTCCCCTAGCCCTACACATGCATGCACCATCCTCTATTATTTCTATCCTAGCTAATCCCACTCCTACTCTTTTGCTACTTATAATAAAGTTGAATCGCTGAAAGTTAATTTTTTTGTAGTATAAATAATTCTTGCAACTCATTCTGTAAGTCTTTTCTTTTAATTAGTTGATCCTATGCCTTGAAAAAGTCAATCAGAATTAGTTGATGTGCCTGTTTGGGAAGCCATTTTCCCAAACGGTGTACGTAAGTCGAGACAAAACCATCTTAAAATCTGTAAAAACCATCTCGAAATTCATAAAAACCATCTTGAAATCCGTAAAACCATCTCGAAATTCTCAAAATACCTCAAAATCTGCAAAATCCATTTTCCGAACGGAGTTCCCAAACAAGCACGATGTTGTTAAAATTAGTTGATCCCATGCATGTCCTTTTTAAAATATTTTCAATTAAATGCGCTTAACTTAATCATGTCTGACCCATGTCTTTGATCTTCTCTCCTCATTATAATTACTCAATAATAATGGCATCACTGCTGTAAAAATTAGCTATTAATTGCTTTATGGACTTTGCAAAATATAGCTAATAATAAAGAGTACGGGAATATATAAAACATCTTTAGAAATTCAGTGGCTGCAGGTAAATAGGAGTGAAGGGGGTCGCACTTTTTTCTCATCCTCAACACTAAACACTTAGTGCTTGTTTGGAACACCGTTCTTAAAACGGTACACGCAAGTCAAGATAAAATCATTTCGAAATCTGTAAAAACCATCTCGAAATCCATAAAAACCATCTTGAAATCTGTAAAACTATCTCGAAATCCATCAATCACCTCAGAAGTTGTGAACTCCTTTCTCCTAACGGATTTCCAAACACACTTTAATCTCACTACTTCTTGCGTGGAAATCCAATCTCCTTGCGTATTCAATAAGTAGTCAATGTTGGCATATTGTTTATTGCCAAAACACATGAGGATGATGGCGATTTCTTGATCCAAATTTCATCTTCCCCCCCCTCCCCGTGAAAAAATTAAAGAGTGATTTAAAAAGGAAGCATACAAAAGTGACCTCCTTTATGATTGTTAGCTGTAGATGAGAACGTAAAGTGGGCATGAAATAGATCTTCTGCTATATCTTTAATGAAATGCTTGCTGTAAAATGGTTCAACTCACCAGCACATTAGACATTTAACGATTATATGTGCCGATTTCCTCTTTACTTCTACTTTTCTAGGTCTCATCTATGTGTGTGTGTGTGTGTGTGTGTCACTTGCTTATCAGACCATGCATGTTATCTCGTTCTCATATGTTACATGAGCCTCTTGCATTTATATTCATTACCATACTATATATTTCATTACCTTCTTATCTCTTTCTACGTACGTTCAAACCTTTCAACATCGACCCCTGCTACTTTTGTACATATGCTTGTTAGATTTTTCGAACAAACAAAATAAATGAAAATCACACAGCACTTAGATGGTTATTCACGCAGGTTTAAAGCCGTCTTCATTTACAGCCTTCGGCTCATTAGAATATGAGATCCATGTTCTGCCACTGTTTCGCCTCTTACAATGAGGCTATATATATTATTGCCACTTTTTGTGGATTTAGGGGCACTGCATCATCACACAATGTAGCTTTTTAAATGTGTTTTTCTTGTGCGGATCTTTGACCCACTCTTGCCCCACAAAAGAAAACTAAGAGATACATCTTATATTTCTTAACTAGAAGAAATTTAAAATTATAGTGCTTTCTCGCCGACATGTACCTGCTGAATTTTATTTTATTCATTTCCAATATCCCCCACCTTCATTGATGGAAATGATACATCTAATCATCAATAAATTATATTAATCAATATATATACATTGATACTATCACAAACAGTACAATATAATGCACCGACGGTATGTGAACTAATATGGATCGAATGAAAACGAAAGGAGTGGACAGATGTGAGAAAGCCGGATCTTCCTTAACCGGGCTGATGACAGGTGAGATGAAATTAAGAGATACTTCCCGTCGAATGGATCGATGAAAAGGCAAGGTGGCGCAGTGTAATTAACTGAATAAGGTTTGAAAGAAAATGAATGTGATTAAACGTAAACGAAAACAATCAAACTGATAATGTTGATGAGGATACGTGGGTGGTCAGATCAACATGATTAACTCAAGGACATGTACGAGTGTGTGACACGTCATGATAATATTTCATCGGTGGATCTTCATTAGATGCCATGGGGCTTTGAAAAAAAACCTAGTACGTCCAAGCATTGCCTATTGATTGCCTTCTCTAACACGACTATCATTGATGTAATTACTGCTTAAACGAATACCCTGGGATCTAATCTTTTAGAATCCAGGCCAATTCTTAAATTATTAGGAGTCTACTTAAGTTCATCCCTAACTTGTTTATTTCACGTTATGATTTTCATGGCTAGGATATATAGATGACTAGTCTCTTACAGGGAATATTGAATATGACAACTCTATCAAATTGAAATTCAAACATTAGTTAATCATGTTGTGAAGGACTAACCCTTCCACCAAACCCAACACTTATTGCTAATTTCTTGATTAATTAATTGAGAAAATAAAAATAATAGTACTCAACTCTAGCAAGACAATCCAGGCCAGGGATGAGGGAGGCATGATGGACTGGATAATCACCCATTGCTTAAGGTTGGGCTTTTGAAGTTCATTCAATTAATTGCCTTTTATAACCAACAGGGTCAAGTTTAACAGAAATAATTAATGCCAATGATATTTTTTATATAGCTACATAAAGGTGATAACACAACATATAATCAACTGTGCTTGCTCCAATCAATTCACACCGATCAAACATGAAGGCAAAAAAACAAAAAGTCGGGTATCGTTTCACATGTTTAATACGTATTTTTTAACAAGCCAATAAAGACACTCGTTCTCGTCGTACGTGACTTGTCTCCATCGTTTTGCCAACAAGTTCACAGACTCACAGTACTTGTATGCACCAATGGCATCAATTCCCTCGTTTCCTCTCATAGTTTCAACGTCCATCTTATATTATAAACTGCCGGCCAATCAGACATGTGATTGAATTCTCACGTCTCTTTGGTTGATCAACACTGTCTTGTCTTGGATCATCATATATATCATGGACTTGTTAATTCTATGTATCTGCGCGCTTTACGTACTGGTCATTCACTTTCACAACAGTACGTGGCTAACTGATTTCTCCCTAGGGGATGTCTAGCCAGTTCGATGGAATTAATTAAATATTAAATTTAAGTAAACGTACAAAACTTACACACGCTAGCACAAGAAACAACGGTCAATGATAAAAGATAATCAGAAACCTACTTGCAACCAAAAAAAAAAAAAATCCTTCTGTGGTCACAAGAACTGGAGAAGGGATTGTGTTATTACGCATAAACTATAAAGCTTGGTGCGCGTGATTACTTATCACTATCCATTCAACAGTCCAGTTCCTCTGTCTGACTTGGTGCATGGAACGGGAAAAGTTACTGGTTGGGTCAAAATCTCCGGTGAATGAAAGTGGACGACAAAGGATATTATTGACCTGACAAGGTCTAGCTCTGTTTTATATTTGGGCCGACAAGGCCCAGTTCTGTGGTCGGACACGCATGGCTTGCACGAAACTGATAGTTTGGGCAAGCAGCATATTTTTTCAACATGATTTAAAAGAAATTTTATTTTGATTTGCTTGAACGTCGGCCCATAGCGTGTAAAGAATCTGAGGTGCTTGAGAAATATATACGCATAACATTTAATTGTCGGATCATTTCTTCTGTGAAACATGACATTAAATGATTAAGAAACCAAGGAATTCCTGATTTGATTAATTGGGTAGCAGTTGGTGGATGATTTAGTTTTGAATGGGAGCGTGCATAGGTTACGGGCGAGGAAGAGAGTGAAAACAAAAGAAGAAAGAGAAATGAGTTGGCATTTTGGAGTAATCGCAGAAAAGATAATTGAATCACTGGATGTTGGCAATGGGAAACTGCCAATAATTTGACAAGGGCAGGTGCATTGCAAGTTCCCTGTCTGACTTTGGCGCAAAGGGGTATCTGTCATTCCCCACCTCCTCCGCTAAATATCCTGTTCCTTCCTCTCCCAACTGGCCCCAACGGCTCCGCCGCGCAGAAGCTACGTACCCTGCAACACTGCGTTGCCGCTCATTGCAGATAACCCTCCAGGCCTCCACTTGTGTGTGTGTGTGTGAATTAATAGTTGAAATTACGTAACAGCACTACTTCCAAGTTCTCCTGCTACCTGGCCACTGATGGCAGTGGGTGGGTCATATATTAAGATTAGAAGTGCATGGAAGGGCTTGCTTTTGGGAGATTTCTGTGAATTGAATACCCACACCTGGTTTCAGCTTTTAACGTGTTCGACTTTAAAAATACAGAAACACAATGCACTGTCAAGATTTATAGCAACGCTGAGATGAGACAAGTTCAAAGCTAATATTAGATGATTTACCATCACCAGGCGCAGGTGCATAATACCTTCATGGATAAAATTAAATTTAAATTTGAGACCTTATTTTTGTCTGGGATAGGTATTAGAAACCATTTATTAGACCAGATTCTTAACCATTTTATTCGGATGAATTCTCAAGGCTCGTCATATTACAGCACTTGGGAAATCGGTCTCACCTCAACTTGTGCGCTACAACGAGTTCCTCTCTTCTAAAAGCCATTGGAGTAAGGTTTGATCTGATCAAGTCTCCACATTTAGTGCAGTCTGTCAATCTCTTAACCTACTGCTCCTTTCCTACATCTTTCTTCTACTCTTTTTTTTGTTCATTCGCCTTCGCATTGAAGTTGTTATCAAATAAGTTGTTGATGTAGATATGTCATACATGGCTGGGTGGGAGTAGAAAAGAAATGGAATAGCATTTGCTTGTAATTAAGACTAGTCTGTTCATTGTGAAGCATTAATAACGATGATTACTGATTTATTTTTAACGTAATCAAGTTTATTTTACATAACTCGAAATAAAATTCATTTCACATACTTACCTCGTAGACTATACATTATGTTAAAATTGTAACTTCCACCGCTAATCCAAACATGTACAACGAATGAGTGCATATTCATTGGATATGTTGTTGCAACATATTCCCCCTTAAAAATCTACCAATTTCAAATCAAAATATAATATCAATTATTGTTCATTTCAAAATCATGAACTTAATTGGATCATATTGATTTCTTCTAAGTGGCTTTTATTTCTTTTAATTACATATTTCAAATTTTCAAGATCGTGATTCTATCACCTTTTTTGGTTATTGCATGATGGGGTGCTTATAATCAAACTCATTGATATGATGAACCTAGTTAAATGTTTTTTATATTATATAACATGTCCATTATGGCTCATATCAAGTTAATGTTTTCTTGAATATAGTTTATTCATACCATTTGTTTGAAATTATTTAAAGATTTAAATCAGAATTACAATGGTCTAAATAATTTAATATATTTCAATAATTTCGAATCAATTTTATCAACCTAATTTAGTAATGGTGGGTTTCAACTCTCAATACTCCATGTATGGTATTAAATCTTTATCAATCATTACCGTGTAATTAGGCCTTCATCATATCCAATATCATAATATCATATGATTCATCCATCATATCGTGCGGCCTATATAAGTGGGGTTTCAGGTTCAACGGTAATGACCAAGCTAGTCTTAGTATTCAATGGCTAAATTTTTGAAATCCATCGTCCTCTTCACTCTAGCGTTGCTTCTATTGGCATCAAACTCTGTTGATGGCAAAACACACGTAAGGATCACCAACGTGTTAGATAAAAAATTGGACTTGACTATCCATTGCAAATCCAAAGATGACGACCTCGGGGAGCATCTTCTTCATCATTTAGATCACTATGAGTTTGCTTTCAACCCCATCGACTTCTTTGGAGAAACTCTATTCTTTTGCAGCTTTCAATGGAAAGGAGCTTTCAAGTGGTTTGATGTATACAAAGGGGGAAGGGATGTATGTTCTGGGGGTAAATGCAATTGGAAAATTGAGCAAAATAAAGCATGTATGAGTGACGGGTACAATGACTTTGAGGTTTGTTATCCATACAACAAGGGTGACTAATATGTACTGCAATATCTTAATCATCTTAATGAGTAATAAACAATAAAGATATTCACCAGTATTTGCTCGTGCTTCTCCTTGCTTCTTTGTTATCATGCATTTCTTCAAATTCCCCGGAGGATTAGGCGATCTTGTTATTTCCTTTAGCTCCATATCACGCACTGGCTGTATTGTACTCTGTGCCTGATTTAAGATGGAGACAAATCTTCCTCAGCTTCTTTTTCAAAGCTATCATTCACATCTTTGGAGATGTCGGAGCTAAGCTATATACATATATATATGCGCTATAGAAATTTGATCCATTTCACCCATTTTGATTTTCCCACACCCCTTGTTTGTTTTTTTGAATTTTTAAAATTATTCGGTCTGAAGAATCATACAAATGATCATGGTCAAAGTTGATATCATTGCGGTTCAGTATTTCATTCGATGGAATCCCACGTCCAACATTTTGCCCCAAAGTTCTTGTGAATTAGGAACGGAAAAACATCGCCAGCTTCAACACCCAATTTTCGATAAACCTCCTCTGCAAATGCGTACCAACGATCCATACAAGTGATAGGAACAATGAGGGTGTTTGGCAAAGCGGTCAAACACTCCAAAAGCAAGTTCAATAGTGTTTTTTCGCAAAATGAGACAATCTACTCCACATATTTGTCTCGGCTTGTGTGAATAAGCCTATAAGTACTTCTCCATTTGCCAAACGGACCCAATATCTATCGCTATGTAACAATACATGACATAAAAGTTGCTTCAAACAAAGTATTTTCCGACATTAGACGGCAACTATTTTGCGGGATACACATTCAATCCATGATGCTCGACCTACTACCGGTCCTATGATAGCTGCACGCATAGAAAATTAAGGAAAACAAAATAGCCATGCTACTGGAAAGATTAGTTGATTTCCTCAATCAAGCAAATCAGAAACTGCCGTCTTCTTAAACGCGTCAACTTGAGGCAACAAACTTGCCAAACCCTTATTTGGGAATACGTCGTCAGCTTTCAGTCTCTCCCTCATCCCATACGCTGGTTGTTTGGCATTTATATAGGCCTGGATTAGAGTTTGGTAAAGGCTCAAACGAGAGGCATAACCTGACTGTCTCATTCTATAGAAAATCTTTTCTGCATTATGGATGTCACCCCTCTGTGCATATTGATTTAACAAAAGCAGGTAGGTGTTAAACATTGGCTTCATGTTGTTCTGCTCCACTGCCCTCTGCAAAACAGAGTATGCCTTCTCCACCTCCCCTGCTTGCACATAAAGTTTCACAATTGAATCCCAAGTCAATGGGCCTATTCGGCACCCACTATCCGCCATTTGCCTAATAA
>JANTPZ010101731.1:0-14829 GCA_025593235.1 Vachellia pachyceras
ATTGACAACACGAGGTGTTGTCAATGCAGCGCATGGGGTTGTCACTTGACAACCCCTGACAACACCATGTGCTGTATTGACAACACCTCATGTTGTCAATGGGACCATTTTTTAAATATTTTAAACTTTGGGACCATTTGATAAATAAGTCCCTTATGTATGACCAAACAGTAAATTTCCCAATTTTAAATCATTTAGATAGCATCTAGAGTGCCAGTGTGGTTGACATCTTTTAGACCACATCCATAGGATACAGTCTAAATAATAAAAAATTAAATCTCACACCCAAACCCTTATTACAAAATGTGCTTTTGTAGCATTTATTTTATATTTTTGTATGATTAAAAATTGTTCCAAATGCACATAACAACGGTCCTAAAAACTGTTACAAAATCCACCGTGACAGAGATATGTACGCCTTGATCTTCTAACATTTAATGATTTGAAAATTTAAGATTTGGAATCGGAGATTTGGTACTGACAACATTCTGAGATTCACCAGACCTCAGAAACAGAAGGATTAACCCTTTTATAAAGATTGTTCTAACAAACTTTCAACCCAGTAAGTAACTGATGAATTTTGATTGCATGTCTAATAATTAATTTTATTTATAGTGACTGGAGTAACATGTGTTGTCGCTTTTGCAGTTAGAACGTACCTTGAAATTTCAACGTGATTATTTTCATACGTGGCCAAGCTTAAAATTATTAAAAAAACAAAAAATAAAATAATTTAAGTGACTGTCCTCGATCACATGTGGAATTATATGTGTATTACTCTTTCTGCACACAATATAAATTACCTTCTAGAAGACTTCTTCTATCTATGGTGTAAGCCACTTAAAAGAGTGATTCATATTTATTTATCAATTTTATCCTTATTTAGATGTGGTTAATCATATTTGTTTCTTCTTCAAAATCTCATTAATAGTAGTAAAAGTGATAGATTTTATAAATTAGCTACTCTTATTTATTTTGACGAAGTGGTTAAAAGTTGAAATTAACTTATATTTTAGAAGGAAAAAGTATATGGGTCCGTTTGGAAACGTGATTGAGAAGTACTTTTAGCAAGTCGAGGTAAATACGTGGAGGAGATTATCTCGTTTTGTGAAAAACAATGTTGAACGTGCTTTTGGAGAGTATATAAGCTTTACCAAACAAGCACTATATATATGGCTAAAGTATACTTTTAGTCATTTATGTTTGAGTCAGGTTTCATTTTAGTCCTTTATGTTTAAAAGTGCACTTTCAGTCCCTTAAATTTAACGCTGTTAGTCTCTTTTAACGGAAATTGCTGACTCATCAAATTTAACGCTATTATTTTAAATCTTTTTTATTTTACACAATTTAAAATATCAAATTTATTATATTATTAAATTAAAATTAAAATGTAAGTATATTTTGTCAACGTTTTATTGCACAGTCATCAACTAAAATTGATGAGTTAGTAATTTCCGTTAATAGAAACTAACGACGTTAAGTTTGAGGGACTGAAAGTGCACTTTTTAAACTTAAAGGACTAAAATGAGACCTGACACAAATATAAATGACTAAAAGTATACTTTAACTTATATATAAATAGCCACATTATAGGGTACATGGTACAATGATTGCGATACAAGTTGATAGGGGTTGGACCATCCTACCCTATTTATTATTTCAACATTTCAAAATCATAATAGTGATAGTAATAGCAAACAAAAAACCATTACTTAATAGCTACATATATATATATAGGACCCCTTCCTCTGCTTCCTCTGGACGACAATCTGCAGCATTCAAATCATTTAAATTGAATTTTGATGATTTAAATTTATTTATTGATCATTTGTAGAGGAAAAGAATAAAAGAGATATAGTACATGGATTGTGATTGAGTACTTTCTCATTAAGTGTTGAAATATACGTACTAGCTAGGCGCTTGCATGCACTTCAAACTTGACATCAATGCCTTTTTAATTTATAAATTGATTAATTTAGCAATCGCAAGCCATTAATTGTTTTATATATACGATAAGTCTAATGCTGTGCCTTGCATGAGAATATCAAATATACATAATGTATTTGGCAATTTAAGTTGAAAGTTTTAGAGTGTGTATATATATATAGACACATACACACACATGGCTCTAAAACACATAAGAATAAAAAGGTAATCTGGAATAGGGCCTAGGGTCGAAAGGTACAGTGATGCTGCCAACTAACAAGGGAATGAAGAAGCAGTTTCAAATTCAAATGCTGAAACTTCAACAAAAAAATTAGAAGAAAGCATGTGCTGTTATTATAAGTTCTTATTAGAAGAACTTGATAATGATTTTGTATAAATTGATGTGGTTAGTTTATAATAATTTAGTTATTATTGTAAAATATCAAAACTACCTTTAATAAAAATCATTATATATCCGAGAAAATTTGATTAATTATAGTTAGAGAGTTTTATATAGATAGGGATTTTAGGTGAAAAAACTCGATGCTTTAAACATATCATGTTATATTATGTAACCCATCGAAAGTCTTTGTAATTAGGACTAGCAGATTGTAATAATACAATTCTTTTAAGAGAACGATACCATAAAATTTAGTCGTTAGAGTTGGAGATCCCAAAACCCTTATATTCAAGCAATAGTATGATAAGGTTTTGATCTCTTTAACTCCAACGGTTAACTTATGTAGTACTATTATCTTAAACACTTATATTTGAGGGTGTGGTTAGATGGAATAATTATCAGTTCTTCAATAAAAAAGAATGTTTTTTTCAGTTCACCACGAGTCTATTATTCTCCTTATCATATTGGTATAGCATAACAAATTATATTGGTTGATTTTAATAGCATAGTGTGCAAGACTCCACCACATGATTTGTAGGAAGGAATAGAAGTATACAGTTTTACCTTTATAGTGAGAAAGCTTGTTTCTGAAGATTAAACTTGTGGCATTCAAGTTACATGACAACATTTTTATCGTTAGTTTGATGCTCATCACTTTTTTACATTTATATATACAGTATTTATTTAAATCAGTGATGGAAGATATTTATCAAACGTACTGATTTACGGTCTATAAGATAGATATGTGAAAAAAGTTATATCTCAACCATGAGAGAGGTTATATCTCAATTCATACAAAGTGATGCATGAAACTGAGTGATAATGGCTCCGTTTGGCAAAATTTTTCAGGAGTCAAAAGTACGTTCAACAGTGTTTTTCTGTAAAACGAAATAATCTCTTTCACATATTTACCTCGACTTACATAAAAGTACTTCTCTACCGCTTTTACAAACGAGCTCAATCAAGTGATATTGCTGAAATTAAAATTGGTCAGACAGCATGTGATGTTGCTGTGCTGAAAGACAACGGACGTTGGATCTCGGATCACGACACATTATCTCTCTTCTCCATAAAAGATTACCCTTTTCAGGCCGTACGTGCAGCATAGCTTCCACACTTTCTGGAACATACATGATTTTATTTTTATTTTCCTATATTTAATTTTATTTTTTTTATGAAAAAGCTAATTAAAAGATTGTTTGTGAGGGCTTTTTTTTCCCTTTTTCTCCACGTTGCACACAAGTTGAGATAAAATTCCTCTCATGTATTTACCTTAACTTACGTAAAATCACTTTTTCAACGGTTTCTTACACTTAAGTTACCCCACAAAAAGACAAGCTTGATGCAGAGGTTTCGTTTCGTTTTCAGGGTCTCCTTCAGCTAACTTTCAAGGCTGGCCAGAGCGAGAAAGTTAGATTGAAAGGAAGAACCACCCGTGTCTCATTAATTATTAGAAAGGTCGTTGGCTTTTCTTCTTATTGTGATCATTATGACATATATTTATTCATCATTTTAACTCACAAATTAAACAATAAAGGGATGCGTATCGTTAACTTAATTCGAGTGTAATTATATGATTTGCCAAGAATACTCAATCAAAGAGCAGTCAGACAACAACCAAAAATGGTCCCTCTCTTGCAACCAAATTAATTAAATCCTGGGTCCAATAAAAAGACAATATAGCAATTGCCACTAGCTAGTGTAGATTTTGCGAGAGTTTCCAAGAATTTAAAGTATTAACTTTCACATAATATACGCACATGTACGTAAGTAAGCATATATATCAGCTCATATATATAATAGACACTGAGGAACAAGTGGTCACCTGCCCAAAATCTCAGAGGGATACAATCTCTTCCTTTGTCGTCCTCCATCATCATTGTCACTCTCTCACCTTCTTCGAGTGTGTAGAGAGAGAGAGATGGGAAGGAGTCCGTGCTGTGCGAAGGAAGGTTTGAACAGAGGAGCATGGACAGCTATGGAAGACAAGATTCTCATTGACTACATTAAGATTCATGGCGAAGGAAAATGGCGACAACTTCCCAAAAGAGCAGGTTTCATTCTTAATTACATTACAACTATAATACTCCATCCGATACTAAATAAAAGCCCCTGGTTGCAGTGTCAATTTTGCAATAATACAAACAGAAGCTTATATTTACGATCAGATGGAGTAACATGAATATCTCCAACCGAGTGTGTCTGTGCGTGGATCAATTACTGTGCGTTCATTTAGTTGGAGTAAATGAGTTATATATATAGACTCACACATATAATATATATGCACAGGTCTTAAGAGATGTGGGAAGAGTTGTAGGCTGAGATGGTTAAATTATCTGAGGCCTGACATCAAAAGAGGAAATATTACTCATGACGAAGAGGATCTCATTATCAGGCTTCACAAACTTCTCGGAAACAGGTAATTCATTCATTCCATTTCTCTGATCTCATGAATCATCGATTAGTTCTTTTGTTTAGGGATATATATATCGATCATCTTAATAATTCTTCCATGATCTTTTGTTTTCTATTAATTAAGTTTCTGTATACATGTGAAATAATTAAAAATTATATATGCTCTGCCGACATAAGATCAAATTAATAATAATGGAGAACGATCGTATTTAATACGTAGGCCTCTCTCAAGTCAACAGAAAACGAAAGCCATTATCTCGACTTTTGGGGAAAAAACAAGCACTCAAATGGAACCGTCAATACACAGCAATGTGATACTACATATATAAGTTATAATGTCAATTGATTCTTTCCAAAAATTCTATTTCTTTTGTAGCTATAATTTTTTCCTAATGTAGAATTCTTTTGTAATTATACTTGATTCTTTCCAAAAATCCTTTCATGTCCATCACCAGCTGGACGTTACATGAAGGCCTTTCTTATGTCCCCAACAAGCACGTCCACAACCAAATTGACGTTAGAAGCCAAAAAATGCTGGACATGAAAAGCCTATTTTGTAGTATTGCAAAAGAAAGAAACCTTTACATATAGTAATATGGAAAGAAATCTCAAACAGTATTATATAAAATATGTTAAACTCAGTTTTGTTTACCGGACTCACATATAACATACTCATAAAGAGTAGAAGTCACAACTTTATAGGGAAAATGTTAAAAGAGATGTTTATTGTTTATATGTACCATTCTGGTAATATATTCAACTCACTTTGAAGGACTCAAAATGAAAAGTTTTAATCATATGTAAATATGTAGGATTCAAATACAATTATGTACTGTTCTAATGAGGGTAATAATAGTGAGTAATAACCATATATAATAATTCCTTATGCATGTGATTTATTATATATGTATATAGGTGGTCTTTAATCGCTGGACGACTACCAGGACGAACAGACAATGAAATAAAGAACTATTGGAACACCAACATCGGAAAGAAGGTTCAAAATGGAAACATCAAAACAAAGTCATCTTCTACGACTTCAAACGGCTCACCAAGCCGAGACAGACAGTACAACGAGGGTGTAGATTCGGATCATTCGAACCCAAAAGCCCTACAAAAAACGACCGTTCCACCATGCTTGGTTCGAACCAGAGCAACAAGGTGTACGAGGGTGATAGTGAGCAAAGAAGTCCAACCATTAAAGGCCGTACCATCATCATCTTTGACCACTCATGGCGATGATGCAGAGGACTACGTGAAAGTTAGGTGTGATCATGATGGGAAAATAACGGAGCCGCCACTACCAACCTTTGTGGATTCTGATGAGGGAAACAACACAAACAACGGCTTAGATTTCATGGGGGATTTTGAAATGGATGAAGACTTCTTTTCGGATCTTCTGAATATGGATATATCCGAACCGTCTTGTTTTGAGGACAAAGTGATGGAAAAAGACAGCAGTAACACAAGCACTACTAGTGAACTAGGTGGTTGTTGTCATCAATATTTGTCTTCACCACTATCTAATGACACCCACTTGAACAATAACAACAATAATAGTCATGTCTCCGAGGATTCCTTGGATGAATCTGAGGATTTCCGATCAATGTCAGCTTTAATGGATAGTGAATTTGATTGGCTTTGAGAAACTAATTTGTAAGGCAAGTGGCAAGAGCTGTACATTTTCCATCTTGTATTTCTGATAAATAAAGTCTGTCTTTATTCATGATTTCCTTAAAATATATACCATGTATAACATTATAACATATATTATCTTTTAAGTTAAACACCTCAATTTGAAGAAAAATGATGAATATATAAGATAAAAGAGATCAATATCTTATATTTAGAACTAAATTTAAACCTATCAAAGGATCTTATATTAGGAAGCAGAGAGAATAATTAAGTTGGTTATCTGTAATAAATATGTGTTGATTTTTCTAGAAAGACTTATTTAATTATTATACCAAATTGATGAAAACCTCTTTAATATATCTCATTTGTAAGAATTTCTTCAAGCATGTGAGAAAAATATAAATTTAAGGATGCAAATTGTTTGAATTGAATTATACGAAAACTAAAATAAAGGATAAAGAGAAAATAAAATTTATTATAAAGGATCATGAGATGATAATTACTTAGAAGGATCAAACTTTAAAATAAAAATTTAAAATTACGAATTTTTCTATAGCTAAACCTTTTACATTATTTACTACATTTAAAATTAAGAAAAACTAAAATTAAAATTAAAACAACACATAAATCACATGTGACATGATTGTATTTTTTTGTTAATTTTTATTTTCCATCAAATTCTATATTCATATGATCAATATATAATTTAATTAATCAATATAATGTTAAGATGTTTAATTTATATTACCAACACTAATATGAATTGATTTTTTTTGTAAAAAAATCATTTTATATTTTTTCAAATATGATATATTATCTAGATATTTTTATTTTATTAACATTACATACATTTTTTAACTCACACATAAATTCCTTCTAAATTAAAAATAAATCATATAAGCTTTCTTTGAATTATTTTAAACTGGATAAATTTTATTTTTACTTTCTAAACTTGTATAACTTTCATTAAACACATATCATAAATTATAAAAGATATTAAGTTTTATTAATGTTATATAATTTTAATTTTTAATTAAGGTTTGTGTTAAGTTTAAGAAATATAATTTTTAAAAATAGAACAAAATGTAATTCTTTCCGGTAAAAATTGAGAAAAATTATATTTAATTTAGTAAAATTTAAGATTTTGTATTAGTTTTAAAAAATTTGAAAGAAAATGTATGAGGGAAACCAGAAATTGTTGTTAAGGGAAATTTCGTATTTTTAATTTTATATTTTATTTTTATCCTTATAAATAATTACAACTTTTATGGTCCTTTACAATAAATATTATTTATTCAGGTCGTTAACTCTAAATTTTCCCTTGAATTATTGCATTTATGACTAAAACAAACCGTTTACAACTAAAACAAGTGGAATTTTATGGTACGGAGACAGTGAGATTGCTTCATACACTTACGGGCTTCTGTACTTTGCATTAGTTGCATTGTCAATGAATAATTTAAAAACACAAATTATATATTAAGGGTACACAAAATGGTGAAATTAATTAATAAGAAGTTTATAAAATAGTAAATAAATTAAAAAAACTATGGTTGATGTCTTGATGAGACTGAAAAGTAATGAGATATGATAATAAATAATTAAGATAGGCTTACATATGGACTTTTGGTATTAAACATGCTGCTTTTCCAATGTAATTTATAGTACATTAAGGGTTTGTTTGCCTCCTCTTTCTAAAATTTAAATTTAGTTTCAAAATCAAAGTTTTACCCAAAACTTGGATTTTATCTAAGTATAAAAAAATTTCAGAAAAGTTATTTTGGTTACAAAACCTCGGTTTGAAACCTACATTTTCTCTTTCATACTTTTTCCTCTTTTTCATACTTTTTCCTTTTTCTTCTTTCTTACTTTTTTCCTTCTTTCTATTTCCTCTTTCATGCTTTTTTCCTTCATTTTTTTCCTCTCTCGTACTTTTTCTTTATTTCTCTTTCATCTTTCCTACTTTTTCTTTCTTCTCTTTCCTCTTTCCTATTTTTCATTCTTTCTCTTTCATCTTTCCTACCAACTTTTTTACTTTGAAATCCGTAAAAGCTAATAACTTTCTAAACATAAATCACTTTTTAAAACCTAGGTTTTGCCTCAGAATCTGTAAAAGCTATTTTCCAAAATCTATTCTTCAAAACCTAGATTTTACCTCGGAATCTGTAAAAGTTATTTTCAAAATAACTTCAAAACAAGCCCTAAGTAAGTATTTGAAAAAAAAAAATTATCTTAACTTACACAAACGTACTTTACCTCAAACATACTTTTTCCTTTTTCTTCTTTCTTACTTTTTCCTTCTTTCTATTTCCTCTTTCGTACTTTTTTCCTTCGTTTTCTTTCCTCTCTCATACTTTTTCTTTATTTCTCTTTCATCTCTCCTACTTTTTCTTTCTTCTCTTTCATCTTTCCTATTTTTCATCATTTCTCTTTCATCTTTCCTACCAACTTTTTTACCTCGAAATCCGTAAAAGCTAATAACTTTCCAAACATAAATCACTTTTTAAAACTTAGGTTTTGTCTCGGAATCTGCAAAAGCTATTTTTCAAAATCTATTCTTCAAAACCTAGATTTTACCTCGAAATATGTAAAAGTTATTTTCAAAATAACTTCCAAACAAGCCCTAAGTAAGTATTTGGAAAAAAAATTATCTTAACTTACACAAACGTACTTTACCTCAAACAGATTGGGCCCTTTATGCGAATATTTCTATTTTGTCAAGAATAATGCTATGGCACATTGTTTTCTTTTTTCAGTCTTCTTTCTTGTTGGTCGAGCAATTGAATTTTTGAATATCATGAAATGGTGGAGCATTGAAAAAACAAAGAAAATGATGTTGAAAAGGGACTAATACCTAAAGTTATAATTGTTTTCCTACATTCAAGCCATCACGTTTTGAGGATGAAAAATGTCAGAGTTTTATATGTAAATAAAAAGAAAAAATTATTCAAGTTAATGTGTCATTTACAAATTAAACTTTATAAAATTTGTAAAAAAAATTAATTTATTAAAACCTTTCTGTATTTAATTTTTTATCTGAGACCTATAACTAGACTAAGCTGGCTTCTCTTGATAAAATATACTTAATAAAATTATATTATATTTACATATATCAATGCATGGGTTCGCAAGCTTCACTCTCAAAAATATCCTTTTTAAAGAAAATTAAATATGTTTCATTTGAAAGATAGATAGTAATTAGAAATATTTTTTGTCTTTTACGTATATCCAAACTTATGTTTCTCGGGTGGCTGATTTATCTCAATTCAATCAAATCAAAGGCAAGTGATCATTTGCGCTAAAATCAAACAACTTTACAAGAAAGTCCCTTAATTATTAACGTTTGGTCAAATCAAAACGTCAAAGTTAATGATCAAAATTAGCTACCGAGGCCCTCACATCCTCTTTTCATCCCTGTCAAAAAGGATTAGCTCCTCACGTTTCATTAAAACTGCATTCAAGTTAGAATGTTAGCTATGTATATAAAACTAACTAAATAAAGAAAATGCAATTTTACTAAGGTAAATTAAAGGGAAAACAATTTCTTCTCTGTTGACTTTAAAGTCTGTTAGGTGGCCGATGAAAAGTAGCTCAATTGGAACTTCGATCATCGCGTGCCAATATTTTATCATTAAGTATAATTTTTACTACTGAAATTTGTGTCATTTTAAAAAAAAAGAAGTAAAAAATGAAAGCGATCGCTTTATGCGTTCTATATTTAAGATAGGGTGTCAAAGGGTACCTTTAGACTCCCTATATAAGGATAGGGCGCCTAAAGTGTGACTTTAGGCGCCCTATAATGAGATAGGGCGCCAAAAAAGTCTTCCTGCCACAAAATTTGAAATGGTTTCACTCTACCCAAGAATCTCCTTCTTTCAAAAGACGGCCCTCATTTCATGCCCCTTTCTCTCACATTGCAAGCCCCCATTGCCTTTGTGAGAGATCACTCTTCTTTCTATGAAGCTCCAGCTTCGCGTGCGGAGATCTCTCAGTTCTCAGTCTCTCTTCCTCACTCTCTCAGCTCTTACATTCATCTATCACTCTCTATTCGTGTTCAAATCCCGCGCCATTTTATTCACACCCCTTCTTTCGCCTTGCTGCAGTTACGAGACAGGAGGTGGGATTCACGGTCGTTAGCAGAAGACGACGCGGTTGAAGAAGAAGAGAAAGAGGTTCGTTTCCTTTTGCCTCCTTCTTCATCCTCTCTGCTTGGTAGAGTTATGTTTTATTTATTTGCATTCATTTTGTTTCCATGTCTCACTAAATATTAGTTTGGCTTTCCTGATCTGAAATTTGAATCATCTGATAGTGTTGAGTTTTTGCAGGTGCTTCACTGGCAGAAGATTGGATTTGCTTGAAGTCCATAAGAAATTGTTATGCGACATTGTAACTACTGTTGTTTCTGTGCCTTATATTTGGACGATCTTCCATATAGAGATCTTAAGGCGCATAATGTTGTTGTGTAATTGAAAGAACGGAACGTTTCGATAGGTACATATCTTGAACAGAACGTTTTTTTTAAATATTATACCTACGACACCATATCTTGAAATATAGGGCGTCGTAGGGTACCTATAGCGCCTTTTATGATATAGGGCGCTGTATGCCCTAACTTTCTACTCCCATCACATATACACCCCCTGAGAAAGGGTGTCAATTAAGTTAAAAATAGGGAGTAAAAAGTACATTTTGTAGTATTGTATGACTGTTAATTACAGTGTGACGACACTATTAAATATTTTTGTTTTCATCTTTGAATCATCAAACATTCATAAGATTGAAAAGTTAACACACCATGCATGTAAACAATTTCTAAGATGATGATATAACGATGATGATGATGATTATGATAGTGTGAGGCCCTAACTTTCTACTCCCATCACATATACACCCCTGAGAAAGGGCGTAAAAAGTACATTTTGTAGTGGTGTATGACTATTAATTACAGTGTGACGACACTATTAAACATTTTTGTTTTCATCTTTCAATCATTAAACATTCATAAGATTGAAAAGTTAACACACCATGCATGTAAACAATTTCTAAGATGATGATGATTATGATTATGATTATGATAGTGTGAGGTCCTAACTTTCTACTCCCATCACATATACACCCCTGAGAAAGGGCGTCAATTTGATTAAAAATAGGGCGTAAAAAGTACATTTTATAGTAGTGTATGACTGTTAATTACAGTGTGACGACACTATTAAACATTTTTGTTTTCATCTTTCAATCATTAAACATTCATAAGATTGAAAAGTTAACACACCATGCATGTAAACAATTTCTAAGATGATGATGATTATGATTATGATTATGATAGTGTGAGGTCCTAACTTTCTACTCCCATCACATATACACCCCTGAGAAAGGGCGTCAATTTGATTAAAAATAGGGCGTAAAAAGTACATTTTATAGTAGT
The DNA here is from genome assembly GCA_025593235.1 of Vachellia pachyceras. NCBI lineage: Eukaryota > Viridiplantae > Streptophyta > Magnoliopsida > Fabales > Fabaceae > Vachellia > Vachellia pachyceras. The sequence goes on from JANTPZ010101731.1 coordinate 11,802, forward strand.
GTATGACTGTTAATTACAGTGTGACGACACTATTAAACATTTTTGTTTTCATCTTTCAATCATTAAACATTCATAAGATTGAAAAGTTAACACACCATGCATGTAAACAATTTCTAAGATGATGATGATTATGATTATGATTATGATAGTGTGAGGTCCTAACTTTCTACTCCCATCACATATACACCCCTGAGAAAGGGCGTCAATTTGATTAAAAATAGGGCGTAAAAAGTACATTTTATAGTAGTGTATGACTGTTAATTACAGTGTGACGACACTATTAAACATTTTTGTTTTCATCTTTCAATCATTAAACATTCATAAGATTGAAAAGTTAACACACCATGCATGTAAACAATTTCTATGATGATGATGATGATGATGGTGTGAGGCACATATACTGCGTATGTGGGAAGTGATTCCAATTATACGTAAATCAAGATAAAACCCCTCTTATATGTTTAACTCGAAATCCATAAAATAGTTCTTCCAACGAATTCCCAAATATTAAGATAGAGTTTATTAATTGTGCAAAATAATGATTCATAAATTCACCAGGTGGGACCATGCAAAGTGGAGATATATTTTTTGTTACTGTCTAGCTACATACTATTATCATCCCGACAAGCGAGGGAACCTTTATATTTGACCACAATATAGAAATAACTTTTGCTTATTAATTTTTTGGTTATATTTTCTCGTATAACGTAATTTCATGTTTTATTTACCTTATTTTTAAGCATAGAGCATTACGGGTTATGAACTAAATCCTTACACATCGCGCACTAACAATCTATTCGTCAACAGAACCATTTGATTAAGAAGTATTCTAGATCCACCACCGACAATGAAAGTCATGATTTTTATATTAATGACTGTCGGTAAAATGCCAGTTAAATTCAAAGGGGCACTTTGGTACCCCCATTAAAAATGTCATCTCACAAGCTCTCTTTCACGAATACAAAATTAAAGTCGCTTCTAGAGTCTGTTTAGCCTCAGTTTCAAAACCTAGATTTTGTTTAAGTGCCTATATTTTTAAGAAAAGTTATTTTGAAAACAGAACTTTAGTTTTGAAAAAGTTATTTTCTTGATAAATCACATCCTCTCTCATAATAAAATTTATCTTCCATCTTTTTTCTCTCTCTCTTTCTCTTTCATCTTTCTTACTTACTTTTTCCCCAAACTCCGTAAAAACCAATAACTTTCTAAACACAATCATCTTTTAAAACCTAGGTTTTACCTTAGAATCCGTAAAAGCTATTCTCCCAAAATTTATTCTCCAAAATGTAGATTTTACCGAGAGTTTCGTAAAAGTTATTCTCAAACGGACTTCCAAACAAGCTTGTAAATGTGAAACTTGAAGATGACTATTATATTTACTTGAACCACTCTCCCCTTTCATATATACCCCACCTTACTGTCTGAGCACGCTTTGACGGTAATGTTTCTTTCTGTTCGTTCTATAATATTAAGAGTAATTATTTGGACAAATGAATAGTTTAACTCAAACAATTAGTTCTCGAAACCATGTAAAATTGGCAATACAATACCTCCACCATGACGATGCCCAGCTGTAGGTATTAATTAATATAATGCTTCTTGTTGAATCGGTGCACTTGTGTTTTTGACTTTTTGCTGAGTTGTGTTGAATACGGAATGGCCATATGTGACAGATGCGTCATGCATATACTTTGAAGGGGTTTATGATTTCTTCCTCGTTTTGTTATTATTCCATAACGCTTACAGATTATGGACCACAATGCAAGACTCAGACTATTGTAGCCCCACGTATTCATGCAAAGTTGAGAGACTAAAAATTATTTTAACCCAAAAAAAGATTATTTACTTTGAGTGTTTGGGAATTTGTTGGGAAAACGATTCTATAAATTTTGAGATAAGTATAGGAGACGAGTTTATCTCGATTTGCATGCAACGTGATTAAGAATCACTTTTCAAACACACATAGAAGTAAGAAGGCGTACATGGATATCAAAAGGAGTTGTTTTTAGTGAAAATACCAACCCTTTACAAGGCCACATAAGCAGGGGTCTTGGATTAGAGTGAATGTGAACGTATAAAATGTGTCTTTATAAGAGGGTAAGCCTTTAGTAGAGTTAGCCTCTGACAATATTTAAATATAACTCAATCAAATTATTACATATAAAACATTTGCATGATCCTTGTATAGAACTGGGAAAATGGGCTCAGCCCACGGGTTGAACCCGCCAACCCGCGGGCTGAGCAGGGTTAGGGTTGATAATTTTACAGCCCGTAAAAAGTCGGGCTGCATAGGCCCGACTTAAACGGGCTACGGGTTGATGCGGGCTAACCCGCGGGCTGGCGGGTTAGCCCGTTTTTTTTATATATTTTTTTTAAAATTCCCCTGCTACTACCGAGGCGCAGGCGCAGCTCAGAGTGACCAGAGAGAGACGGAGGCAGAGTGACCCTACTTCACGAGATCTGTCTGCTCTGAGCTCTCTATCATCATCATCGAGTCGTCGCCGTCCTCCTCTTCATCCAGTCATCGTTGCCGTCGGCCGTTCAGCTGCGTCGTCTACTCGTCTTCCGGTTGCGTCGTCGTCTTCCACAGTGCACAGTCGACTCGTCGTCTACTCGTCTTCCGGTTGCTTCAAGCTGTCGTCGACTCGTCGTCTCATCTAGGTTGTCGTCGTCTTCCACAGAACTCGTTCACCTGCCGTCGTCTAGGCTGTCGTCGTTGGAGAGAGCGATCGAGCGATCGAGCGAGAGGCAGAGCGTCCCGAATGGCGAATCCCTTTCCAATTAATGTGAGCTTCCCGAATCCCTTTCCATCTTCAATTTGGGTTTGGGGGAAATAATGAAAATCGGTGCTGCATGTGTTAGATTGGCTTGATTTGTTAGATTGTTGTGATGATTAGCGTGTGATGCTTGCTGTTCTTGTGAGAACGGTTCTGATGTTTGAATGTTTGATGTTCTTGTGATCGTCCCAAATCCCTTTCCCAAATCCCTCTAGATTGTGTTGCGAAGCCATTCAGGTGGGAAATTTTGT
>JANTPZ010101732.1:0-24956 GCA_025593235.1 Vachellia pachyceras
AGAGGCTAGCCGAGATGAGGGAGGCAGCTAAAGTTTTGAGGTTTGGATCGATAATTCCGATTTCAGGATCGGATTTTGTTCGAGAGGTTTCACAGGCTCCACCTGATGTTTGGGTTGTTGTACACCTTTACAAAGAAGGGTATACCTTGAGGCATCTTTAAATTGTTTGTATAATTTCAAATGTATAACTTAGTAACTTTTCTTGCGCAATTGCTATCTGGTTCTTCAATTTAATACAACGTGAAGAAACACTTTTGGAGGAACCAATTATGCAGTGTAGACGTGTAGAATATCTTTACTTGCAATGCATTATTGTGAAAATTAGAGAAAAAACATCTAAAAGTTGTTTTTCAAGTTTAGAATGAGAAGCCTCGTGCTGACATTAATTTTACTTCTACCTTTTATTCAACTTCATGGCAGAATTCCTGAATGCGGGCTTCTAATGCAATGCTTAGAAGAACTGGCTGCAAGATACCCTGCAACAAAATTTGTCAAGATAATATCTACTGAATGCATTCCAAACTACCCAGATCGTAATCTTCCCACTTTGTTAGTTTACAACAATGGAGCAGTTAAAGCTAATTATGTGGGTATGCATACTTTTGGGCGGAGGTGTACACCTGAAGGTATTTAATTTGACTTACGATGCCTATGATATTTGTTTTCTTGATTGGATTATTAGTGCTCATGCGTATTTTATTCTGTTAGTCTGAAAGAAATGTCAATTGTGTTATGAAACATTCTTTTTCTTTTTTATTTTTGTTGCATCAGGAGTGTTTGAATTCTGAAATGTCAGGTGGCTTGAAACATTCCTATTTAATCGTTGATTTCTTCTATTACTTTCCAATTAAGAAAACTTCTTCAAATTCATTTTCTAATATGGAATTATGGGCCGATACTGTCCTTGAAGTGTTTGACAGAAGGGGAATGACAGTTATAGATGACTTGTTGGAACTTGGAAGCAGTTGAAAGGCGGTTCCATTGTGAAGTTTACTTGAAAGCGCTGTTATGAAATATGTGATTAAACTAATATTTATGTCTGTTTAGCATACTTATAGTGGATTTTCTTTAATGAAATACCATTTGCGGTCATTTTTTGACTATTATTTTTGTCAGTATAATTTATAGAGTGAAACTGTATGAAAGAATGATCAAGTTTTCTTCTACTAGCATCCATTTGTTGTGAAATTCCTGGTACAAATGGGAGTATGTGAACCATGCCTCCTCGCATCATATTCCTTCCTTTAAAACCTTGCATCCTAAAACGTCACACGAGAATTCGAAGTGTCAATGTGGATATTCAAGTGTCACATTGTGTCTAATATATACATATGATGTGTATCAGTCATGGACATAGATTATCTTTTGAAGATTTCATGCTTCATAACTTTCTTATGCTATCTTGCCTATATTTAGAATCCTTAAGATTGTGGACAGCTGATTGAATATTATGTTTTTCCATACTTGTATGCATATGGATCCACTGATTGTAAAAATTAAAAATGCATTTAGCTGAGACATATCTTCCCATCTTTATATTTTTCTCGATTCCCTTTATCTTCTCCCTTATTCTACCAACTTGTTTTGGTGAATCCTTTGCATGTTTTGTGGGAAAAATAGGTGTTGCATTAGTACTGTGCCAATCAGATCCTGTGCTAAACGATGGCCAGAGTAGGGATGAAGAATCAAGAAAAGCTGTCATCGATGGTGTTCGCAAAAGGTTCATAGAGAAAGTCGTCGCTCAGCGCGAGGAGGATGATGGTTCCTCAAGTGATTAGCCATGCCTGTGTTCCTGTCCTCCGATGGTAAAAATACTAATTTTGACGATAATATATTAGTGGACTTTTGTGCCTTCCACATCTGCGCTTCTCTTTCTATGCTCTTCCCCAGTTCCTTGTAATTGTAAAATTTAGTATTTTTCTCATGTATGATACCCTGCCGTTAGCAGTTGTAAAATTTAGTAGTATTTTTCTGATGGGTGATCCCCTGCCGTTAGATCCTAAAGTAATCTTAGTCTGGTTGTGGGTGAATCATGGCTTATTCACCATTATTAACTTTAGAATGTGTTTGGTTGGAAATTGGATTGGAATGAATGTAATGGCTAATGCGGTCCAAATCATTACATTGCTATTTCATGTAATTTAATTTTTCTGGGCAACCATATTTTCATTTAATTTGATTATTGCGTAATCTGCCGTACTGGACTTAGTTTTGGTTTGATGAAAAATACTGTTCAAACCCAGCTTTTACAAACAAGTCTCAACAATTAACGGAAATGTTGTAGAGTCAAAACTCAAGCTAACGAATGCAGGCTGAGTAATGTCGTCAGTTCCCTGTGAATGGTTCGCTCTTGTTCTTGATAAGTAAAAACAAGAGAATCCAATTTTATAATATTATTTCTTAACAAAATATAACGACTATAAAATAATTAATTGTAAACTCGAATTATCATTTAAACTATGTAGGGCAAAAGGAAAAATGAAAAAAAAAATTGAGTTCTTTATCATTCCGATTTAAACCCAAATAATCCTGATCTAGTCTTCCTTCCAAGTTACAAGAAGGGGATTGCGGAAGATGAAAACGGCACATTAAGAATTTCGAAGCAGCATCAGTTTTCCAATAAACGCCATAATGATCAAGAATACATAGTACTCCGTTTTTTTTTTTTTTTTTTTTGCCAATCAGAATATATAGTAGTCCTACAGATTAACCTTGTAAATTTAAGAGCCATAATTTTCATTCCAACGTCTTGTGAAACTGTCAATCTAGGTGATTGTATTTGTAAACCAATACAATATTCTATCCCTGGTTAGAGTCAATTACACCCCAGCTTCGCCTTCATCCTAGCAATGAAAAGGAAACAAAAAAGAATTCTGACAAAATTCCTTAGCCACAATGATTAAATAAACCTCCATATGGTACCAAACATTTCATATTTATTCCACCATGGCATCAACTGAAGCATCAGCAGCCGGCACAGCAGATTTTCTTTTATTCTTACCTGTAAGGTACGACGACAGACATCAATCAGACGTTGTGAAACAGAAGGTGCGAAAAATATCACATTGCACACTCCTGGACAATATTCTAGAACTAACTTAATAGTTCCATTCCTTCTTGTTTTTGAATGATTAAGATTATGATTGTTTCTTCAACAAGGTGAATCTTACGCACGAGACAATAGAGATATTTTAAGCCCATTGTTATAGGCTCATCTTTCTCTCTTAACTTAGGGTGCAGCTAGCTAGCTGGGGATGGAACAATAACATACTATACTGAAAAGCTTACCTCTCCGCTTCACTTGTTTTAGTTTCAGGCCCTTCTTCAAGTGAATCTTTCTGGATGATTTGCTAGTATCTTGGGAACTCCCTGCAAACAAGATAGAACATAAGCTAAAAGCAAACCATCAATTATGTTACTCTGCTATCAGCTTAACATACCAAATTCAACTATGAAAGGCATCCATGTTTTCCCGATAAGAAAGAAACCACAGCTATGATGGGAACCAAAAAGAATACGTTTCAGGCTTGGAATTTCTCTCACATGCAAGAAAATTGTAACAACTCAATGATGAAGTAAACCTTAATGCTTGATCCTAGGAAATGCTAACCTCACTTAATTCACATTGACAAAATAATGTTATAATGAGACACCCATTAAAATCAAAGTATAATAGTCGAGGTGTATTATCATATGTATAAATTAGGAGTACATAGACACAGAACAATTATTACTACTCTGCATTCTCACACCGGCAGGAGCTTTGAACTGAAGAGCATTATTGAAGAATCACCATGCACAAACTCCTAATCCTCATCCATTAAGAGAGCTTCATTAACCAAAACTACTAAAAAATTATTATTTTGAATTTTATTCCAACATCTCTATGTTCTTCGACTTGAAATGACATTCGTGATAGTAAGGAGTGGTAGGTTGGAAGCAATGGGTGACAAAAACGTTTAAAAGGACTTGGTTCTGATGATGACACTTCGTCATTGGAATATATTAGCATCTGCATTTGGAGAGATTCTAACTCATACTAGGCAGAAAGATTATCAAAATTGAAAAGCTACAAACTCACAGAAGTTGAAAATGAAAAAGCTGATTCCGAAGAAACAGAAGATGGATGGAGCACTGATAGGCAGATGAATTAAGGTATGAGAACAATGGGTAGGATTTCTCAAACAGGACACCAATGCTATCCCTTAGGCTTTAATAGTTTCCAGCAAGATGATTCAATGCTAACAACTTCAAAAGCTAAAATAGTAATACCGTTAAAAAGACAAAAAGAACTAAATAATTGTCCTTCGCGAATTGATCAAATGATTATGCATTCCATGATTTCAAAAGATAATCATTAAAACAAAGCATAAACATAATATCAATGCATGTTACCTTCAGCTTCAGCAACTATCATCTCTACATCTTCCATGGTGACCAAGCCCTTCTCCAGAGCTTCCTTTTGCTCCTTCAATCATTTCAAAACGTACGAAGAATTAGCTTCTGCAACTTCAAATACAGGATAAATACACAGAAGTAAAGAAGATTTCAGCTTCATTAGGCAACGAAAAATAAAGAACAGTGGGAAGAGTGGGTACTCGACGCCATTTCTTGAGTAGCTTCCGCTGTCGTTTGCCAGAGATGGAAACAGGTTGGTGCTTGTTCTTAAGCTTGCCGGTGTTAGGGTCGCCATGAAGCTTTCTCTTCTTCTCCGATAACAGGGCTCGCCTTTTCTTCTGCACCTCGTTGAATTTGGCCATTTTGGTTATGCTTTCTGGCCAAAGAACTTCACAAACCCTAAACCCGGGAGCTCATTTAACCTCTCTGTCGGGTTGGTTGAACCGCTTCATGACCATATTGTGCTTGTTTGAGAACTCCGTTGGGAAAATGAATTTTGCAGATTTTGAGGCATTTTGAGAATTTTGAGATGGTTTTACGGATTTCAAGATGGTTTTTATGAATTTCAAGATGGTTTTTACAGATTTCGAAATGATTTTGTCTCGGCTTACGTGTACCGTTTGGAAAAATGGCTTCCCAAACAGGCACATTAAAAGAGATTACCGGATATTACAAAAATAATAAATATGAACTCATTTTCATTTATTAATGTTTTCTAAATAAGGAATTAAAAAATTGAGGCATTAACATATCAATTAATTAATACTTAAATCTCCAAGGTTGAGCTAGCAAAGTTTGTTCAATTGGTAAGATTATGAGTTTAAATATCACCCCTGATGTTATGTAAATATTTCTGTTAACATTCTTTGAATTCAAAGGTATATTACCCTAATGAATCTATCCAACCTGCCACATTCAAATCCTTTTAATCAAATACATATAATATCTTTTTTAGGAGCTAAAGGAAATGCATCCCAAGTACACCGATTTGTAGGTATGAGAGGATTATCCAAGGTTGAAATTTTCCTTCTTTGAAAGAATCCAAACATAATTTAACTTAATTTCAGTATAAGTCATTCATATTTGATATATTTATATTGTATTTTTTAATAAAATAAATCAATCAATTTTTTTTATAAAAAATGAGTTACACTTTTTACACCCATCAAGAATTAAACATTACTTTAAAGTATTTATTTATGTATATCGTTAAATTATATATCATTCCATAAGTCAAATAACTTAGTTTGAAGAAAAATAATAAATATAAATATTTTAAAGTAATGAATTTAGTTTTTTTAATCTCTTCGTAGAAGTCACCTTGCTTTTATGGCACCGTTTGACAAAGCGGTGCTTCTACTTATAAGCACGTTTAACAGTGTTTTTCCGCAAAACGAAACAATCTCCTCCACATATTTACCTCGGTTTGTGTAAAAGTACTTCTCCACCGCTTTGCCAAACGGACCCAATACTTTTCAAGTTAGCCGAATGTTAAAAACACTTGCGGGTGTTAGAATAACCACCCATTCCAGAAGATTATGGATGGCACTAACCAATAGGAATTGGCATATGCTTATATCTGATTCAAATAAGAATAATCTGTTTTAGGTTAACTATCTAACAAAATCCTCTTGCCAAAATGAGGATAGTTTTGTTACCTTCAACCACCCCCACTTCTCGGGGCAGGAATTAATGGTTGATGGAGGAGGTTAAGAGCGGCTAAGTTGTATCGCCCTTGAAGTTATGATTACTCAGTTTTTGCTCTAAAAAATGTTAAAAAGATATTATTATTCCGATTAATTGTAAGATGTATACTAATTATGTTACTATTAAATTTGCCACTCAAATTACCTATGGTTTACACTGTTCTCTTGTTTTAAACTTCTTAATAATTCCATAATTGAAATATTGATAAGCATTACTAAAATCAATATAAATATAATATTTACAATACATCATGCCATGAAGTCATAATTTTTGGAACTCATTTTTCAAGTTTCATATGGTATATGAATGTCCACAAAAAATACTAAAAATCATTATTAAGTTGATTTCAAGGTGCAATAAAATGCACCATATACTGATAAAAGAGTTGATAGTTTTAGTGCAGAATCTATGAATTGACTAAATTATATATTTTATAGATATATATTCATTAATTCAGAGAGAAAATGCACTACTATAAATATAAAACTTATAATAAATCATTTTATTCACAAGAAATAAATAATACAACTGATTTATAGGTTCCACATGATGTATAAAAATTCACATAATGATGAAATGCATCATATTCAGATAAAAAAAAAAGATAAATGTATCATATTTATATACAAGAGTTGAAAATTGAACAACACTATTTATGGTCTGACAATTTTTTTACCATATCATAAATTCAAAGAGAGAAAGTATATGATACAAAAAGAATATAATTGTTTGTGAAACATATATCCTAGTTGTATACTAATTAAGTTTTGGTTCCCCTTATAAATATATTATACGCATTCACAAAACTTTAGTGAATGTAAAAGATCTAAATAATGGAACTGTCCCATATGCACACAACAAAAGGTAACTTGAACAAACGAATATCAATTTTGCTGTTGAACACCAAATTACAAAACGGAGAAGCCCAGCTCCTCCAACAGAGAAGGTACGGATACTAGAGGCATTTGGCCTCAATCTCTTCGAGTGTAAGGCCTTTGGTTTCTGGAATAATAAAGTATATAAAGACAAGAGAGCAAAGGCCTATCACACAAAATATGTAGAACAACATTCCAGCTCCCAGCAATGCCTGTCATGGAATTCACGGTTTCAGCGGCCGCAGAGCCCAATATTCATACACATGTTAGGTACAAAATTCTATGGAAAGCTTGAAGGTTAAGTATTTTGAAAATAAAGATCTGATTGAAAAGATTAAGAGAGAGATATAGATATATATATATATATGGCTATTAGAAGACTCAGAATATTGTCGGGCCTAATTGGAGTTAGTTTCCCCAAAGGGCTTTTCTACATTCACATGCTTTTGAAACTCAAACTTTATGTTTAAGCAACCAAAGCCCCTCCCACTAAAACTAATGCCTATTAGTATCTGATTGAAAAGCTGAGTTATGAAAAGATGTCTAATGATTAATAATACTCAACTTCTGGATATGCCGCACTTTCCAGAGATTTCCCAAATGTTAGAGTATGAAGATGAATCGGTTAACTCAGAAGTATGTTCAGTTTTGTTGTTTCATCTTAGTCAGATCATTTGGCCAAAAAAAAAATCTTATTCAGATCAGCTCTTTTGGTTCAACGATTGGCCTAATTTAACATGATTCAGTCATTCACATGCAACATGCTTCACAAGATTCATAGCTTAACACAAATGGTGTTGTTTAAAAGTTCTCTAATGGCTAAATCAAAGTTTGAAGCAAAAAAAGTTCCACTGAGATCACTTAAATGATCAAAGGGCCATTATGCTTGCGTTACTTTAACATACCTTAACCAGACCTACATTATTTGAATCTCAGCGGCACTAATCTGGCAGTAGTTAGTTAGCCAAAGTTTGAGAGGTGAAAATAACAGTTTTATGCCTAAAGCCCTAAACTGTAAATAAGTTTGATTGATGCCTTTAATGTATCTTATAAATTTGGTTCTCACACTTTCCGTTGGCCATCACGTTTTGTCTCTAGATGTCCCTTGACAACGGAATGCATTACCGAGGCAAGTATGTTAGAATTTTTCAAGAAAAAGGCACAAAATATGTTCTTCCTCAGATTTGGCAATTGCCTTAAATGTGAGACATCTCAATGATGACAAAGCAACTTTAGAGCCATTCGCAAAATTAAATCTTATCACCTTTAATGGAGAAAAGGAAAAGGCAACGAGAGCATTGGCTCCAAAATTGACAAGTATTGCTACGCTAAGTCCTCTCCCTCTTAGGCGCAAAGGGAAAACCTCCGATATCATAAGCCACCCAATTGGACCAAAGGATATCTGCAAGTACACAATGAACCATGCAGCTATATGATGTACAGATATTAAGCTTCATATGAAACCCATATGACTAAGTAGCAACGAGGATTCCAATACAGTTCAAATTGCCTTTATGATAGAATGATGATAGAGAGGAATCACATCTCTCGAGTGGTTGGTGCAGGTTATAGAGTCCATAACTGTCAATCAACAGCTTCTTATACTGGGATTCACGCTAGGAAGAGAAGGTTTAGATGTAGCACACAGCCTTTCTTAATTATTTTCCAAGCTGTTTTAGAGACTGGTAACCATTGTTACCAGTGAAGTGAGTTCTTTGTTGGCATTCACCATCAACATTGGTGCCTCTCTCCATTTCTCTTCTTATTTATAATCTATAAGGATGATTGGAGATTATACAATCCTTAGCCATTAGCTAGCAGTCACTAACAGCTAGTTCATGATTTAAAAAAACCAGCATCCTCCTAACTTCACTTTCTCTAGAACAGCTTACTTTTCTCTCAACAATTATTTCAATGTTCCCTGTATCAGCTACTGAAAACAGGGCTCAAAAAAACTGGAAGAGATCAGTTGCAACAAGAACTCTGCAGTTGGGATGCACGCATATGCTTACATTTTTACCACTTCTACTTAAAGCTTGCATTTTTCACAAAGACATCTCTTTTGATTGCACCATAATATCATATTAAACAGCCTATTTTTAAAATTATTGGTTAAATTATAACGAATCCAGGAATCCACTGAACAAAATCTTCTACTGCCAACTAAGTTGTTGCCAAAGATTAATTCCCAAGATGTTATATATATAATGTCCAAAATATCTCGCCAATTTTTTTCTTTCCTTTCATTTTGACTAACCAACTTACCTTCCCAAAGTCCTAATTTAATCAGTCATCAACATAGTAATTATAAATAAGAGAAGTCACAGAATGAAAATTCGTAACAGGAATTGAATTGTAAAATAGTATGTATGCATGCATGTATGTACGTATGTATAACATTTTTATGTACCTGATAGCACCCCACATACAGCAGAAGACCAACTATCGCAATAGCCAATACATCATTCAGGAACAAGTAATATGAACCCAGAAGGAACAAGGATATAACCTGCCCATCAGCAAAAACCGTTTGAGTCTTAAAAAGTAGATGATTTCTAGCCTTTGAAAGCTCATGCCTCGATAATTCCATTTCCTCTATTTATAGACAGTAATTGCAACCAAGCATAAGGGACTCGTCAATATATCCATGGCACTTACCATCCCTGAAACCCCTCCAAGCAGTAAAGGTCTCCTTCCAATACTATCCACAACGACAACAGCAGCAGCAGTCATAATTAACTACGCAAACAAATGAAATGGAAACAGATCTAAGTGCCTTCACATGAACATGTGATCGTCAAAAAATCTGAAAATGGAGAAGGGGTGGAAGAGAAAAGAATCATCATTTATCTTTCTTGTGGTTGAATATAGATAGTGAAAAGAACCAAGTTAATTGAGATCCAGCTAGATAGACTTTGCTTTACATTTCAGATACAAGCTTTAAGCAGAAAAATATCTAATTCACCAATACAGCTTTATTATTACTTTTAAAATTCAAAAGAAGGAATGGTTAAAAAAATAAACCATAAAATTAAAAAAAGGAGAATAAAAGGGAAAAAATGATGAAAAATTTTGTCCCAGCATTCTTTCCTAGTTTTGATTTCTGAACATGAATTTTGCATGTACCTTCCCCAGCCCCCACATCCACAAAGAACCCAAGAATAAAAAAAAAAGCGCAAATCTAAAGCCTTTTATAACACCTTAAAAGAACTCAATAGCAAGTCAAATGCATGAAAATTCATAGCTTATAGCAACACTTCATATATGGCTTAATAATTCATCATGCTGAAAGAAATTTTATGTACACACTACATGGGACTGTTAACAAAAGCACAAACAAAAAATATAATTTGAATTAACATGATAAAAGAGCAATACGTCTACCTTTAGTAAGGCAAGGAGAATAGAGACTCGGGTAGCATCATGGGCTGAACTGAATCCTGCACTCTACCAGTACCAGGTTGAATTGAATTACAGCACAAGAATACTACTATGATAACATTGTAAAAGAGGGTTGTTTGTTAATTTTCACTGACTTCACTCCAACTATATTGTCTTAATACCTGAAGGATTGATGCAGAGTAATACAGGACGCTTGGTTGTCCAGTGATCTGTCATAAATTTCACATTATAAGGACATCAACTGTGGGCATCTTCAATCGTTTGTATTCTGGTTCTTAAGAAATATAATTACCTGCTGAAACAAGAGCAGTCCTGCACCAATCACAACAGCCCTGAAGCATTTTCCTTGGAAAATCTCCGCCATCGTGACTTCTTTCTCTTCACCTACATAATAAAGCTCGCCCATAATCTCATCAACTAGTTGAGGAGCTGAGTCACCAATAGCTGGACCCCTGAGACGGCACAAACAATGAATTGCAGCCTCTCTTAAATGTTGGCCATTTTCTTTTCCTTGTATTGCACGTAACAGTAGCCATCTAGGAGAATATGGAAGCCAGCACATGCCAATTCCCATTATGACTGCTAATGGAGTACTAGCAATATACATATAGCGCCAGCCAGAAACCATGTCAACAAGAATACTACCAATCCCAAAGCCTACCTGCAAAAGATTCTGGAAAGTTACCAAATGCAATGCAGGCAGATGTTTAGGAGTGGAAAAGGTCTGTGACAAAATATAACACTCTAGAAAGATAAAAAGGGAGAAGGGATGATGCAAACTGTCATAAAAGGTAATAACATGGGCAAAAAAGGAGAAGTGGTGAAGCAAACCAATATAAAAAGTAATGTCATGGGCAAAGTTCATTAAATCTTTAGATCAGGAAAAAAATTGCACAACTCCAAAGGGAAAAGACAAAGAACTTACTATCATTCCAAGAACTATAAAGAACTCTTTGAGAGAAACTAATAGACCTCGTATCTGAGTTGGAGCTGTCTCAGAAATATATATTGGAGCAGCGTGCATGGCCTAAAAGAGATGAAAAATTGCTTATCCTGCTTAGAATTACATAGACAGGATTAAAACATATGAACATATATATTTAAATATTGTGCTATATAAAATTTTGTTTTAGAAAAAGAAGTCTCAGAGACGGCATTATGTTTATAGGACAAGCCTATTCTCTGTATAACTTTTCTGAATAGTCAAATCACAATTTATGTTTTATATTGAAAAGACAGTTCGAATATACCAATACCAATCGCCTACGGAGGGGGGCGGGGATAAAAGAAAGAACAATAACTCAAAATATCTGTATACATCTTTATGGAAAAAACGGGATCTCATTTCTGTATGCTTTAAAAAGTACGATGTCAATAGGATTCCATATATATGTATAATAGTTAAACTGTAACTTATATTTCAGAATGAAAATGATGTTAGAGATGCATCTATATTTGAAAAATTCTTCCAGACTTTTTTGTTCGAGTTGCATGTTTACATTTCAGTGGAGAATAGTAACTGTGACACTTATGTAAAGGATTCCATTTTAGATGCTTAATGAAGTACTACACCTGGTACAGAGAAAATGGAGAACCAAAGTCTATTCAATTCATTCATGGCATGCATCTATCTCATCCTTCACACACACACACACACTATTGAGGATGCATGTCATCTAACAAACTTCCTAATTCTGTTATTTCAATAGGATAATATTACAATAAATAAGAAATGGAAGTTAAGGTAACTGCAGTGGTTATGGGTTAGTCAGCTAATGGCAGTTGGTTCAGGTGTTGCTCTGTTAATGACCATTGCCTTGTCTCTGTAAAAGGAAAAAGCGGTCCTCTAGGAATATGAGGGGAACGTGCCATCAAACCAAGCTTTAATACACTAAAAGTATTCTAACCCTAAAGATGCTGCATGGGGACCCCCTTCTGCCATCTATGAGCAGATCCCGTAATCTCCTCGCTTAGTTCTTTTCTTTTTTCATATGATCCTTAAGGACAAGGATTGTTTTGAATGGAAGAATAATTGTAAATTGTTATTAGCCATTAGCAAAGGGATGGTAACAAAATGAGAGTTAGTTCCTGATAACTACGTATATAGACCCAATTGCTCTTAGCGGAATATATAGGGGGTAGTTAGGGCATACTGTCCCTGTTTAAAAAGTAAGAGATCATTACAACAGCAAGGTGATATCTTTCTTCTCTCTCTATGACAAGCTTAGCATGCGATTGCTATGAGGAATAAAAGACCACATGGGAAAATACATTATTAGTATTTCTATTTTATCAAGTAACAAAGCAGCCATAAGCTTACAGAATAATTTGATTTAAAAGAGGCGTACCATTCCAATCCCCATACCATACACAAAGCGTCCAATAACAACGATAGGAAAACCAACAGCTAGCGCAGTTATAAGTGCTCCAGTAAGAAAGAGAGATGCTGCCACAATCAATTCCCTCCTTCTACCTTCACATCCAATTTCTCACATAAAATATGCTAGGAAAGAAAAATAAGGAGAACGTATGTAGCATTATTAAAATGGTCACATCACCTAAGAAGTCAGCAACATTGAAGGCCAGCACAGAGCCTGCCAATGCCCCATATAATGATCCACTAGTCTGCAAAAGTTACATTGCAATCAAAAGCAAAACATGAATGTCAGTGCCTCATTCTCGGTTGTATAAAATAAAATAATGAAAAAGAATGTTGAATGGAAACAAGAGCGAAGGGAGAATCTAGCCACATCAATGGAAAGAACAAGTTCGGAGTCAACTTTTAACTTACAATGAGACCTATTTCAACAAAAGTCAAGCTATACCATGATGTCCCACTTAAAGTTGGTGACTGCAGGAAAATACAAACACTAGTTAAGTGAAGAGTGAGAAAGATTGATTTTGAATTCACAATAAGGCAATGAACCCCCCCCCCAAATATATTGGTGCGAGTTCTCATAATCTCCATATATTATGTTATTCTTACATATTAGTAAACAGATAAATGAAATAGCATCATTGCCAAGAAACTTCTAGCTAAAAAATAAAGCTAAATCAACATGGAGGAAGAGAAAATACTACTTTAACACAATCAACATAGTTATATATTGGTGCGAGTTCTCATAATCTCCATGTATTATGTTATTCTTACATATTAGTAAACAGATAAACGAAATAGCATGATTGCCAAGAAACTTCTAGCTAAAAAATAAAGCTAAATTAACATGGATGAAGAGGAAATACTACTTCAACTCAATCAGCATTGTCAGAATAATTCTGATGATTTTCCAATTCCTATTGGCGTACATATGAAAAGTGCCTTTTCAAATTATCACTCAAAACTAGAGTGGACAAAGGCTCCATTAACTTTCTTGGGGGAAAATAATAAAAATCAAAGTTCAATTTACTCTAGTCATTTTCCCTACTGATGTAGCATACAAAATACCCATTACTTTTGCATATATAGGTAACAGCAAAGATCTACTAGATCAGCATGCTTCCTGCCCACCATTTGGTGTTTAAATCTCTACAAATAAAAAATACTGACCCTAAGTAATATCTTTCTTTCCTTTTATTTTCTATTTCTGTTTTTCTATTTCTATATCAATAAAAAGCACAGAGAATTACAGATACATTTCACCAAATAAATGTTTTCAGGAACGTCGAAAAATCATCTAGTCATAATAAAAGACCATACCTGGATAGAAATTGTAGCACATGACGTGGCACCAATGTCATAGCCATAAAGTAGCCCTCCCAATGCAGGGAAAAGAAATCTGATATTTTAAATAAAACTCTTTTAAGAATGCTAGAAAAAGCTTCATATAATTCTTTTATTTGCATCTATTCAACACACTTGACAGGAGCATGGAGCCACAGTATTTCAAGAAATATTTCTTCTCTTGCATCTTGTTAGAATTCAAATTTGAGTGATTGTATTTGAGTGATTGTAATCCCATGATCAGTGCTCTTGTATCCCCTGATTGTAGGCTTGATTCTAGGCGTTTATGAATCATTATGAGTGATTGTAATCAGACTTATTATCCTTCCTTATTATATACCTTATTCCATTGATCAATAAGACATATAACAATGAGAGCTAAGTTTCAAATATGGTATCAGAGAAAGTGAGAGAGTTAGATAGTGAGAGAGACCGAGGGCCTCTCTCAGTCTTCTGTTGGTGAGTGTCTATGAGTGGTGTGATCGTGAGCCAGAGAGCGACGCGACCGAGACAGTGAGCGAGAGTGAGAGCAAGAGAGGATCTCCCAAACCAGAGGTCCGTTGCTAACACCACCAACGCCACCAGTCTTAGACGTCGCCGATCGGCGAGTTCCCAGAAGACGACGCCAACCTAAGCCACGCGTGAGAGCCACGCGCCAGTCATATTCTCTATACATAGCTCTGTTGACGCCACCGCCTCCACCATCAGCTTCAGAAGACGTCGATCGGCGAATCCCAGAAGCGCGTGAGATACACGCGCCGGCACTCCTCCCTGCGCGTGACAGCCATGCGCCGTCGCTTCTGACGCACTGCCTCCTGCTGCTGACCAGAAGGTGCCTCTAGCTAGCTTTCCTCCACTTTCTGGACCTGTTCCAAGGCATCCAACCAATATGGGCTCAACTCCTATGGCCCTTGTTGGTGGTACAAGTGTTGAAACTCAAACTAACTTGAGTTTAGTACAGTCAGGTAACTCCATTATAGCTCTTAATGCAATGGTTACCAGTACAAACACCTGGATAGTAGATTCTGGAGCAACAGGTCATATGTCTAGTAACAAATCTTTATTTAACGGAATCAAGTATTGCCATGAGAATCTGAGAGTAAAAGTGGCTAATGACGTATATACAAAGGTTGAAGGAATTGGAACTGTAGTGTTATCTACACAGCTTGAAATTCACAATGTATTATATGTGCCGGCTCTCACAT
The DNA here is from genome assembly GCA_025593235.1 of Vachellia pachyceras. NCBI lineage: Eukaryota > Viridiplantae > Streptophyta > Magnoliopsida > Fabales > Fabaceae > Vachellia > Vachellia pachyceras. The sequence continues at coordinate 15,309 of JANTPZ010101732.1, forward strand.
GCAATTTAATCTCTGTGAGCAAGCTTACTACCAATCATGATTGTTGGGTGATGTTTAACTCAAAACATTGTGTATTTCAGGATTTGACATCCGGTAGGAGGATTGGAATCGCTACTAAGGAATGGGACGGACTCAATTACCTTGAAGGTTCGAGTGCTGAGAAAAATGGAGCAAGGAAGGCAATGGTTAGCTCCAACTCTGATCATAAAGATATACGCTTGTGGCACATGAGGTTAGGTCACCCCAGTTTTAATTACATGAAGCATGTGTTTCCACATTTATTCAATAAAGATTCATCTCCATTTCATTGTGAAACCTGTCAATTGGCCAAACAAATCCGATGCTCTTATCCCACACAAAACGACAAACCTATGGCACCATTTACCCTAATCCATAGCGATGTATGGGGCCCTGCCAAGATGAAGAAAGGTGGTTTGTCACATTCATTGATGACCATACTCGGAGAACCTAGGTATATTTGATGAGAGAGAAATATGAAGTGCTCCAAGTATTCAAAAGGTTTCATTCCTTTGTTCGAACCCAATTCCACACCTCTATTAAAGTGTTAAGGAGTGATAATGCCAAAGAATACTTGAGTCGACCCTTCAGAGAATTTCTTGATCAGCAAGGAATTCACCATCAAACCTCCTGTGTGTATACACCCTAGCAAAATGGAGTTGCTGAGAGGAAAAATAGGCACCTCTTAGAAGTAACCCGAACCCTTATGATTGAACGTAATGTTCCAAATACGTTTTGGGGAGATGCTGTGTTAATTGCTGCTTACCTGATCAATCGCATGCCATCCAAAATCCTCAACTTTAGCACTCCTATTCAATGCCTTCTTGAAACATATCCAAACTGTCCTCTCATATCTGCTATACCCCAGAAAGTGTTTGGGTGTGTAGTCTTTGTGTATAACCATAATGGGGGGAAATTAAGTGCTAGGGCCGACAAATGCATCTTCTTGGGATATTGTTCTACCCAAAAGGGCTACAAGTGCTATTGTCCTACCACTAGAAAACTTACAATATCCAAAGATACAGTTTTTTATGAGGATGATGCCTACTACCCCAAATTGCCCATTTAGGGGGAGAACAGTGGAGTGGAATGGCTAATTTGGGAACTTGAACATCTCACAGTATCTGAAATCCCAGACATACCCTTACCAACAAACCAACCTGAAAATCCCACAGTATCTGAAATCCCAAACATATCCTTACCAACAAACCAGCCTGAAAATCCCATAGAACCTGCAATCCCAGATATACACATACCAACAAACCAACCTGAACCTGCAATCCCATCTTCTCCAAATACAACCCAAATTGTGGAACCAGCATCTCCAAACACAATCCAAACTGTGGAAACCAATGTTGAGATTGACACTAGGGTAGCTGGACAACCTAGTCCCGATAACATGACATCGCAGGAGCAGGAGGAAGAAAGCGACAATAGAGTCCCAAATATTCCAAGGCAACGCCATGACTCTAACCCGACGTCAAATTCTAAGGAATCGGGCTGGCCTATTGCACTCAGAAAGGGGGTAAGATCTTGTACTCAACATCCTATTCAAAGATTTGTCTCATATGGCAATTTATCTGCTAGAATGCAGAGTTTTGTGGTGAATCGTGCTCAAAATCAAAGTACCAGATACATTCCAACAAGCCATGACTGATCCTAATTGAAACAAGCAGCGGAAGAAGAGTTGAGGGCCTTAAAGGAGAACAAAACATAGGAGATTACCACCTTCCTAGGGGCAAGAAACCAGTAGGATGCAGATGGATATTCACTCCAAAATTCAATCCAGATGGAAGCGTAAATAAATATAAAGCGAGGCTAGTTGCAAAAGGGTACACCCAGACACAGGGAATTGATTATCAGGAGACCTTTGCACCAGTGGCGAAGTTCAACACCATCAAAGTCCTTTTGTATATAACTGCCAACCTCGATTGGTCTCTACATCAGTTGGATGTCAAGAATGCTTTCCTGAATGGAGATTTAGAGGAGGAAGTGTACATGGAGGTCCTAGATGGAGTGATCGCTCCGCAGAATTCTGTCTGCAAACTTCACAAATCCTTATATGGCCTGAAGCAATCTCCATGGGTATGGTTTGACAGGTTTACTAAAGCAGTCAAGAAGTTTGGCTATATCCAAGGGCAAGCAGATCATACCCTATTCATCAAGCATGATGAGGGCAAAGTAACTATTCTGATTGTGTATGTGGATGATATAGTCATAACTGGAAATGATGAAGCATCTATCACCCGACTCAAGAATGCCCTAACAAAGGAGTTTCAAGTCAAGGACCTAGGACAAATGGGGTACTTTCTTGGCATGGAAGTAGCAAGGACCAAGAAAGGGATCAACGTGTCACAACGGAAGTATACGCTTGATTTACTCCAAGAAACAGGGATGCTCGGAGTGAGACTAGATGAAACTCCAATGGAAGAATCATGCAACCTAGAAGTCAAAGCGGAAGGCATACCTGTAGATTCTGAGAGGTATAGACGATTAGTGGGCAAACTGATATACTTAACTCACACCCGGCATACATTAGCCATGCAGTCGGAGTGGTCAATCAGTTCATGCACCAGCCTCAGGAAGAACATATGACTGCTGTTTACAAGATCCTAAGCTACCTCAAACTCAATCTCGGAAGAGGAATTTATTTTGAGAAGGGAAGTGCCAGAAATATAGAAATCTATACTGATGCAGATCATGCTAGATCGGTGGATAACCGAAGGTCGATAACGGGTTATTGCACTTATGTTTGGGGCAATCTTGTCACCTGGCGAAGCAAGAAGCAGATCGTAGTATCCAGAAGCAGTGCTGAAGCCGAATTAAGAGTCGTAGCTCTTGAGGTATGTGAAGGAATATGGCTCATCAGATAACTAAAGGAACTGAGAATTCCATAGGCCCCCTGGATCTCTGGTGTGACAACAAGGCAAGCATAGAGATGACCAAAAACCCAGTCTATCATGGTCGAACAAAGCATGTTGAAATTGACAGGCACTTCATCAAGGAGACGGTTGAAGGCGGCGTTATCAAGTTGGATTATGTACGGTCAGTAGACCAAGTTGCAAACATTATGACCAAGCCTCTCTCTCGGGTCAAATTTGAAGGGCTTCGAAGCAAGTTGGGAATGATAGACATATATTCTCCAGCTTGAGGGGGAGTGTTAGAATTCAAATTTGAGTGATTGTAATCCCATGATCAGTGCTCTTGTATCCCCTGATTCTAGGCTTGATTCTAGGCGTTTATGAGTCATTATGAGTGATTGTAATCAGACTTATTATCCTTCCTTAAATAGGATAATCAGTCTGCTATATATACCTTATTCCATTGATCAATAAGACATATAACAATGAGAGCTAAGTTTCAAATACATCTTTTAATGCATAGTTGGTTTTGTTGGCCTCTTTATGATGTTTGGCCATTGGTTATACTCAGGGCACACTATTCTTTAATAGGCAGAAAGGTTGGAAAACTTAATTACATTTATGCTGCCTTTCTTCTTTTGTTATAGTTTGCTTCCTTTTATATTCTTTCAGAAGTTGCCTCATATTCACTATTTGTACCTACCTTCCCCTAGTCTTCATCATAAAAAAAGCACAAGCATGAGAAAAAGAAAAACCTTATATTAATGCATAAAATATAGTTATTTTGCTTCTTTTTTGGCCTATAGAAATCCAGTTTGAAACTACCTGTTTATTAGATGTAACAGCAAAATCATTTCCATTCACAGGCAGATAAGACACATGAACCATTTGCTGCTAAGGGCATCAAATGAAATAGCTCAGCTGAACATCATGAAACCATAAAGATATCATTAAATGAAGGAATATAAACGATATTAAATAGCTCGTCATAGCTTCAAACCTTCTAATCATGCAAATGTTTCCACCATAACGATCATTAACTGCAGACTTTAAATGTGACCACTATGAATTATTCAAATAATTGTCAGGTGTACAGATTTGATCATACTTTCATCCATAATTATCTACACAGAATGATAATATCAATGCAGGATAATACATACGGAAGGATTGCAGCATAGGCAGAATAGTTTTCAGGTCCATGAATCCCTTGAAGAAGAGGCTCCCGAACACCGCCATTATCATGAGATGATGCAATTTCCTAGTTAAAAAAGGAACATGTCTCACAAAATATGAAGAACAAAAGCCACATAAAGGCAACAATGACTTTGATTTTTATTGACAATAAAACAGCATGTGCCTTTATGCACCTTTGCTTGTTCGTATTCAGGTTTCTGCTCAAAATTTCAATTCAAACATGAGATGGTCACCAAATAGGCTAGTCGTCCGTACTTCAGTTTGACTAACTAGCACTTGGTCATTTTAAGATCGTAGATGTTTACTGATGGAAAAAAAGAAAATTGAAATGCAATTAATTTCTGCATTACTTTCTAAACATCCAGAAAGAGCACAAAATTACCGAATGACACGCATAAAACGAAGAAAAACAAAACCGAAGTGAGAAGCTATGGAGCTCATTTGACAATAAAAATAAAACTCTCTCTCTCTCTCTCACACACACACACACACACATACACACAGTATGATTCATCACAAGTAATAATGAATGTAATAAACCCAAATTCATACTAGTTCATTTTCACGCAACTAGTCCTCCAATCTAGTAGTTCAGGAACCAAACCAATCGACGAATATATAGAACACGAAAGATTCAAAAATAGAGTCGTTGCAGCAAGAGAGCATAGAAGAGGAGTGAAACCTTGTCGCCAGAGGATAGATTTTTGAGCGGGGTTTCAGACGCCATTGTTATAGACTACCAAAGGACGCGCACCGAAATTGGCTTATTATTAAGGAGGAGGGAGGAGCATGTATCGATTATTTAGGTAGAAGCCAATGGATAGACAAATCACAACTGGAATAATAATTGATCTTGTACCAGCGGTCCGCGGCCTTGTTGGCTGAGCGGTAAGGAAGGAACTCCATCCACCAATTATCCCTCAATTATCACGTGTGTCTGCGATCAGCATTAATATGGTGTCTGAAGAAGTAGAAATTCAAAAAAGAAAAAAAAATAACTGATCTTGGCAAAATTATAACTGTGTTGATTGACTTGATTCCTTTCCTATTTATTTAAAAAAATAATATATTACCTCTGTTATCTAATATGAAAGTGGGCTGATTTCTTTAAATAATAAAGAAGCTAAATAAATTATTTAAAAGTATTTATGTATATCGTTTTTTAAACTAATTTATATGACTTATAAATTAATATATAATCTAATAATACACATAAATAATCATTTTAAAGTAATTTATTTAGTTTCTTTTAAAAGTTTTAAAAAAGTCAGTGACCTTCATATTTAAAATTAGAGAAAATATTACGACATGAGCTTTTCAAAACACTTCTTAATCTTTATTTTTATTATTTATTTTTTAATATTTTTCTTTACATAAGTCATCCATTTTTTTAAAATGGTAAAATAATTATAATTAATTGGGCATATATAATTTAATAAAATATCATTAAAAATTAAATATAAAAACTCTATTAGTTGTTAAATTACAAAAATCAAATTAAAAATAAGTCAAAACCATAACAAGGGACTAACTTAAACTAGTTTTAGTTCGTAGGAAAAAAAATCCTTTAGGAGATAAGAATCCAAAAGTAATTCAAAATTAAAGTTTGGTTGTTTTAATTTAATATAGGGATTGATTAACTTTCATTTGTGTTTATTAATATGAAATATATATATAACAAGTTACATAATTTATAGATTATAAACTATGTATTTAATAAATAAATATTTTAAAAAAAATTTAGAATATTTTTAACAAAAAATTTTAAGAAGTAAAAATCCTTGAGAAAAAATATTAAAAGCCTCTAAAGATCACAGAAATAGACGTATCAATATTTAAGAACATAGTATATTAAATTCCATATAAATGTATCGCATATGGGATATGCTTTAATTATAGAAATTACAAAATAATAGTAGGACCATGAATTTAGAGAAGGGAAATACAAATAAGAATCTAGAGAGAGGGGAAATGGTAGCCACACAATGAATAGCTGAAGGATGTGTTTTAGATCATTATGTGGGCCCCGCGTCCATGTCTGACGGTCTATTTGAACAACAGTCAAAAAATGGTTTTTGAGAATGTATTTTAAAAAATAAATTTTATTCATGATATATTTATGTTTAAATAATCATTGAAGAATTGAATTGTGACAGAACAATAAAATAATAAAAAATAAAAAAGGAAAATATATGTAAATTGCATACATATATACTTAGATCTTGGGTTTGTTTGTGATAACATTTGAAAAAGCTAAACGCACGTTCAAAAGTGTTTTTCAGCAAAACGAAATAATTTTTTCTACATATTTACCTCGACTTGCGAAAAAATACTTCTATACCGCGTTCCTAAATCGTCCTTTATAAAAACAGAGATAATGTTGAACAAAGCTTGCAATTGATTAACCTATGAATAAGCTAGCACATTGAGGGAAGAATGAAAAGCTAGCACACATTTGTTATCATCTCAGACAAAAGAGCACTTTGTTTTCCTTCTTTTGCTCTGCTTGTATCTCCCTCGTGAATAAGCTAGTACATTGAGAGAAGAATGAAAAGCTTTCTACAAGTTGTTTGGAACATTCTAAATTTTATTTAGAAATTAATTTACGATCAAGAGATAATTATTTTGATTCAAGTTGTGTTTTTTGCTGTATCGAAACTTTCGTTGCAGTGAACCATTGTCATCAGTGGGATTTGTTCTCAAACTTCGTTTGTAACATCCTGAAGCATTGTTCATGTTTAACCGCCTGTGAGCACAGAGTTTTGCCCCCTTGGGATCCCATAATTACCCAAAAGACGCATCGGATATCAAAGGTCATACCCTGACTACATATATAGCCTTCACTTTGGACGGGTCTAACCGATGTGAGACTTTGAGAGCACCTTGCCTACTGAGTCTCCCTTCCCCCTTCACCCACTCCGGGGTCCCTCAAGGTGTTAGGTCCCTAGCAGCGCTTGGTGTGACACTCTCCCCACCAACGGAAAGAGCAGTCCTCGGCTCAGATACCATTATGTAATATCCTGATGTATTGTTCCTATTTAACCGCCTGTGAGCATAGGGTTTTGCCCTCTTGGGATCCCATAGTTACCCAAAAGGCGCCTCGGATATCAAAGGCCACACCTTGACTACATATATGGCATTCACTTTGGACGGGTCTAACCGATGTGGGACTTTGAATGCACCCTACCTACTGCGTCTCTCTTCCCCCTTCACCCACTCTGGATCCCTCAAGGTGTTAGGTCCCTAGCAACGCTTGGTGTGACACCGTACCGTTCGCCATGGCCAACTCTTCACCACGGCAGTCTTTCTTGAAGCAATGAAGTTGCTTTCAGTTGGAAAAATGACTTTTGGTTTTAAGTCCAAATTTGTCCCAAGAAGTTTTTACCGAGGGGTAATGTTGCTTTGAAAGTTTTCATTCACAAGCAATATTACTTTGAAAGTTTTTACATCATAACAATTCCACCTTAACATTATCTAAGTTTTCCTATTAGTTGATTAAATATGCTTATATGACATTTTCATATGTCATTTGGTCCAATTTTTTTCCCAAGTTAGATTTATATATAAGGAAAAAATGAAAAAAAAATTATTATGGTCTAAATTATTGGAGAAAATAAAAAATGTAAAAAGTATTTTGTACGTTGAAGAGAAAATATGCTACCATGACACATCTATATGTCATTTGCCTAATTTTTTTGTAAGTTAGATTTATAAATAAAGGAAAAATAAAAAATGCATCACGTTTAAATAATGGGTGAAAATCAAGCGGCAACAACAACTTGTATGATGAGTGTGTGTTTAAGAGTCCGTTGGGAGAAATGAGTTATGTATTCCGAGATTATTTTATGGATTTTTTATAAATTTTGATATGATTTTTACGGATTTCAAGATGGTTTTATCTTGACTTGTGCACCATTAGGAAGAAGTTATTCCTAAACATGCATAAAATCAATGATAGAGGGTTTCTGACAACATCAACATGTGATCAATTAATTGTTAAATTTAGCCTAGATAAACGTCATGGCGACATTGCTACAAATAGAAAACTTCCCATGCAAGATTGAACCTACAAAAGTGATGGTGCAACATTGCTTATAATTAAAAACTTTCAGGACAATATTGTTTTCAAGTGGAAATTTTCAAAGTAAATTTGCACCTTAACAAAAATAATGGGGTGACATGTAAACTTAGCTTAATATATTTAATTAAACAATGGTCAAACTTAACCAGAACAACGGTTGGGGCTAAATTGATACAATTTGTAAATTTTATATGTAATATTATTCCTAAAAAACTTTTGGATTAACATTACTCTTTAGTAAAAATTTTTGAGGCAAAAGTGAACTTTAACCCGTCTTTTTACCATATTGGTCAAACTTAATACCATACAAAGGACTTATTTTGATTGATAGATAATAAACAGAATTACAATTTGATTAAAGCTTTAGATGCCAAATGATCAATTTTTTCACTAAACATAATTATCATCTTACTCTGATGTAATTCTATTCGAGATACAGTTAGATATTAAATGTAAACACCTCTCACTTTAGAGATTAAAACCCCAGATTATCCAATTATAAAGGATTACTCATTCAAGTAGATCTAACCTTGCTGTAATTTGTGGTTAGATTTTTGACACGTGGATACATAGTTCTATCCATACACACGCAAGTGAAGTGAATCAGCATGTGGGACCTACCCCGCTTTATTCTAGTTCATCACTACCTCAAGGTTGAGATCCAAGCATATTCTAACTCATTCCTTGAAGTTACTCTAATTTTAGTTTTGATCCATCAAATTTTAAAAAAAACAATTTTAATCTCTCAAATTTTATATTATTTAAAATATTGATTTACAAACGTGCATATTCAAAAAATGTCACCATATCTTCTCAAACCAATCTTTATTTGGCTCTATGTCCACGTAGCATTGTAGATTATCTAAATCTGACTTTATAAGAGTCAATAGATTTTTTTAAAAAAATTAAGAAAGATAAATACTTTACTTTAAAGTATTTATATCTCTAAATTAATTTTTTTAACTTTTAAACTAATATATGAAATCTAATAATATACATAAATACATACTTTTAAGTAAGTAATGTAGTTAACTTCATTAGTCCAAAAAAGGCAACTTACGAATATCTTATGAACATGAGGTAATGTATGAACTTTATTTATTCTTCTACAAGATTTTATTGCAAAAAAAAACATTTGTAAAATATTTTACCTTTTGGGAAATTAAAGATAAATATTAAGTGGGCAATTCATAGGAAGAGTAAATAGATGCTATATGTCACTGGGTCATTACCCTCTCCCCCAAAAGCATTACCCTCTCCCCCAAAAGACGTCTTCGCAGAGTGCGCAGCGACACTGTGGCCACCCGAACAGTGCCCCCTACTCGTGTCCAAACCCCGGACCGGATCCACGAGGGCTGGGTGTCACAAGGGCCCATTACCCTTTCTCCACAAGGACGTCTTGTGAGGGTGTGCAGCGCACCCGTTTATATAGCCCAGCACCCTCCCGAGCCTCTCCGATGTGGGACTTGTGACATTCTCCCACAGCCATTC
>JANTPZ010101733.1:0-10307 GCA_025593235.1 Vachellia pachyceras
TAATGCTATGGGAATAATATTTTCTTGTAATTTTCTTCTGTTAAACAAAGCAGGGAGCACTTCCTGATATCCTTAAAAAGACAAGCATGGAATTCTTTTCTAAGATTGTTAAAATCTTAAGAAACAATGCTGACATATGCTATGCTAGAGTCAAAGAGATTCCTTCTTTGATCTGCCCATACAGGCCACAGGGAGCCATGTTTATGACTGTAAGTGCATACATATAGTGTGCTTGTTGTCTTTAACTGATTTGTATCTCCTTCTAAATTCACCAGAAAATACACACACACACACACACAAAAACACATATATATAGACACACATTAATTTATTACATACCCAGGTAAAACTAAACCTATCACTTCTGGAAGAAATCCAAGATGATGCGGAGTTCTGTGTGAAGTTGGCCAGAGAGGAATCTTTTATAGTTTTACCAGGTATGAATTTTGCATCATTCTTTTGGGCCAGGGGCGTCTCTAATATCCCAACCTTGGAGATGTCTCTCTCTCTCTCTCTCTCTCTCTGTGTGTGTTTTTGGTTGATCATTAGGTTTATATATAAAATGAGTGACATTTTTTGTTGAGCATTAGGTTTCTATTATTTTGAAGCATGGATTTATTTCTTGAAAACAATAGTAAAACACCATTTCAAACGTATAAAATATCAAAACATCATTCATCTTATCTTATGCATTCTAACAAGAGATAAAAGAAGAGGGAATTATTAAGAGGTCCAAAATAAAGGCCTTAATTTCCAAAAGGTCCCAATTAGTGCGAAGCATACATTAACTCATTATCATTTATTTCGCTGAAACTTATTATTGCATGCTGTTGAGTTATTATTAGACTTTTGCGTAATTAAATATCTTCATTGAGATATTATAGTGATTCTCCAAAGAAGAAAAAACATTTACGAGATTGATGCATATATATAAGAGGCACTAGAGACCCCCAGCCCTGTTCTTTTATGTGATCCCACAGCATTTTTTAATTCATTTAAAACTCCACCTGTTTGCTGCAAGTTAAGTATGTATGTGTGTGAGCAATATATAACAACCTCAGGTCTATTGCAGGCAAATGTATCGGACTAAAGAACTGGTTACGTTTAACTTTTGCTGTTGAACCTTCAACACTTGAAGAAGGACTAGAGAGAATTAGAGTCTTCTGCCAGAGGCATTCCAAGAAGTGACATCGCAAAGCTTTAATTTGCCAGAGACATTTCGTTGGATCTCATGTTCTATTGCAGTATTAATAAAAGCTTAATAAAAAAGGTGCGGCTGGTGGTGATCTGTGATCAGCAATATTTCGTTGGATCTCAGATTGTCATTTAATTTGCATAGCTTAATAAGTTAGTTTGTGTGTTCTTAGTTTTATTTCTCAAATGGTTTCTTGTTTCTCTCTATTTTCACTGGCTATTATCTGTGAGTGTAATCTTGATTGGCCTGAAAAAATTATGTGCTTGAAATGGTTGGAACCCAATAAAAAAGCATGCAGAAAGTGTTTTTTAATAAGAAAAATAACAATTCGTTTTTCGTTGCCAAGAATTTGGTTCAATTATTAAACGGTCACTACAAATCAATTTCAATGGGATAAGATTTTATAACCTAAAATGAAATTAAACCGAAGACTAATATTTTCTTTGTATTTTTGGTGATTAATTGAGTGAATGGATGTGATAATGTGTGATTAGCAACTCCTAGAGGGATATTCTAATAAACTTTTATGGTTCACTTGTGATTATGGAGCTTCCAGTAACTAAGTCAAATTATTGAAAGATCCTCAATACCATTCGGACTCATTAATTGGAAGAGGGAAAAATCAGTCACTTCTAATACCACGTAAAAAATTTCATCCACCATTTCACTTTTGAACATCACCTAGTTATATTTGAGTTCTAGAGGATCAATTTGATAATCAGTGTTACAGAAGCTATTTTTAGGGGACTAAAGCGTTATAAGCACCCTTTAAAAAAAATAGATGCATCCTCACACTTAATAATCAGAGTTGAAAATTTATTTATTGCCCACCAAGAGAAGTGCGCACGCATAAAGTAGATACCTTGTTACAATATGGCATCTTTCTTTGTTTTTTTGTTGCAATATGACAATTTATTTTTTGATTCCTCCTTCGCACTTTCTATCTCTTCTTGTCCTTGAACTTGTTGATCTTTGATTGGCAAGTGATACTGGTAAAGGATGAAAATATGTTGATGGGAGAAACAAGTTTTAAGAACACATTTTGATTTGAGGTTGTTTGGTTAATGAAAATACAGAGATTAAGCAGAGTAATTATGAGATTAGAGAAGGAACGGCTATCTTGGAGATAGTCCAAAAAAAAAAAAACAAGACCAGCATCAGAGGCAGAAGGCCAGTACGGAAAAATTCAGCAACGAAGGTAATGCTCCTACGAGTAGTGTCAAATTGACAGAGGGGACAACGGTAGTGGAGAAAAGGACATAGAACGAGAACGTACAGTAGCCAAATGTCTACAGACGTGTCAAGGAGGAAAATTCGAAACTTTTAAGGAAAAGTGAGAAGGGGGTCCTTTTGATTACAATGGGGGAATAACGTGAGCGTGACTTAACAGAGGAGATGGATTGTGAAAGTGCTCAAGGGCCAGGAGAGTCTATAAAGGAGTATAAAGAGGTGTTAAATGACACTGAGCCTCCAAACATACTGGTTGAGCCAGGGGAACAGAGGGTGGGGGTAATTGGCTCTGGATGAAGTGTTAATGGCCTTTTTTCCGCTAGCCTATCACAAAGTGACTATGTTGATTATAGTCAATGTAGGGACACTATTGTTCCTGGGACCCAGTTGTATAGGGATTTATAATGGGTTGATGGGTTACCCAATCCATTCAGGTTTTATGTATAAAATTTTTTATTGAAATACAAGAGGCTCCTGTGGAAGAGGCCTTATTAGAAACTTGAAAGTAGTGCTTAATGGGCCAAAATACATTCTAATAATATTTGCTAATTCAAGGTGTGACAATGAGTTTCGTTTAAGGCAAATTCTTTCCCTTGGATACGATAGTATGAAAGCTATTCCCAGCGTCAGGCGATCAAGAGGATTGATGACTGCGTGGAGGACAGATCGTATCAACATATCTATTTTAGAAGAAGACCATCACTTCATACACCTGGAGTGCTTGATCGATGGTTACTTTGCTTTTCTACTTATACCAGTATATGTCCTTCCTCACTCAAATCTCCGCCAGGTACTGTGGGGACAAGTTGCAGCGTCTGTCTGTGGATATCACCAAGCCATGGACTGTGTTGGGAGATTTTACCAACATCTTGTTACCATCTGAACAAACTGGAGCTGTGGGAGGCAACGATGTAAGAATTTCAAGGTTTAGAGAAAATATATTTGCTTGTGGCCTCACGGATCCAGGCTCTATTGGTTTAAAGTTCACATGGAAAGGGCCACGTCTGGTAGGCTATTCGCTTTTATATGAACGATTGGACCGAGAGTTGATGAATTCATACTTTTTGTCATCCTTTCTAGACTGCTATGTGAGGGTACTGCCACGAACTAATTTCTCTGATCACAATTCTATTATGTTGGACCTTACTTCAGCTGGGAATATGGGAAGAAGAAATAGACCATTCCGTTTTACAAGTAATGTGCCTTGCAGATGACAATTTTAGAAGTTTTTTTACTGATGTTTGGTTTGATAAGGAAGAATTAGGTACGAATCGGCAGAGGTTTAGAGATGTCATACCATTATGCAATAAGGAGGTTTTTGGGTTTAATGAGAAGATGACCAATTCTTTACTAGCAAGTTTGAATGGTATTTAAAGATCAATTGCCTAACCTTATTCAAATTTTTATGTAACCTGGAATTGCAATTACAGAGAGAATTGGATGAAGTACTCAAGATGGAGGAGATGAAATGGTTTCAGAGGTCATGCTCAGAATGGATCACCAAAGGGGATAGGAATACCAGATATTATCACCTCAAAACATAAATGAGGAGAAGAATGAATAGAGTGCTAGCCTTAAAGAATGGTAATGGAGATTGGGTGGATGATGGAATGGAACTAAAACCTTTGGTGAGAAACTATTTTAGGAATATTTTCTAGTCTGAGGATAATGACTCAATACCCCTCTAAACAAAAGCAACTTTTCCAAGAGTGGAAAGATCCAAGCTTATCAGTTCGGGAGCTGCTCCGTTAGAAAAGGAAATTCATGCTGCTGTGTTTGCAATGGGACCATACAAGGCGCCGAGCTTTGATGGTTTCTCCCCTGTTTCTTTCAGGCCAATTGGAATACTGTGAAGGAATCCCTTTGTGCTTTTATTAAAGGCTTCTTATGGGTGCATGTCCGGTGGAGGAGGCTAATAAAACTCTAATTGCTCTGATTCCCAAGAGAGATCAACCATAGAAAGTAGAACACTACAGACCCATTTCACTTTGTTCTATGCACTATAAATGTATCGCCGAAATCTTATCGTAGAGGATGAAGTGCCTAATGGATTAGCCTATCTCCCCCCTTCTAGGTTAGCTTTGTTCCTGTAAGGCATATCCAAGATAATATAGTTATGGGTCAAGAGGTTATGCACTCTATAAATAAGGCTAGAGGTAAGAGGGGATTTATGTCTTTCAAGATTGATTTAGAGAAGGCTTATGATAGGGTCAAGTAGGGATTCTTGAAGCAAGTGCTCATAGATGCTTGAATGGAGGGTAACTTTATTAATTGCATAATGCAGTGTATATCTACGATATCTTACAATGTTCTATGGAATGGAGAGAAAATTGAGTATACCTAAGAGAGGACTCCTTCAAGGAGATCCTATTTCACCTTTTTTATTTGTGTTGTGTATGGATAGATTGTCACTCATGGTAAGTGATGCAGTGGAATCTGGAAGATGAGGCCGATAAGAATCACAAAGAGGGGCCTCTAGTGTCACACTTAATGTTTGCCAATGATTTGATACTCTTTGGAGAAGCTTTAGTGGAACAAGCAAGATGTGTGATGGATTGTCTCAACAGGTTTTGCAGAGCCTCGAGGGGGAAGTTAATAATGCAGAGTCATCACTATTTTTCTCGGAATGCATCTGTTGCTAAGAGAAAGGAAATCGCTACAGTTAGAAATATGAACATCTCAGAGGCAATTGGGAACTATTTGGGGTTTCCACTCACAAGGTGCAAAAGGCCCTTGTAGACCTTTAGATACATTATTGATAGAGTAAGTACAAAATTCACTGCATGGGAGGCGAATTCTTTCTCTATTGCAGGAAGAATTACACTTGCAAATCTTTCCTTGAGAGAGAAAGAGAGTATTCACTAGCCACGAGACAATTCTTTAATTTATTGGCCAAAACAAAAGTCATATTTATTAGTTTTCAAAAATTGTAAACGTGTTAATCCAAAACAAAAGCGAAAATGCCTATAATGTACTACCTATCAATATTATATCACTAAACAGATCAATAAATCTATAACAGTATGGTATTCCTCAGAAGTATCCTATATACACTTCATTAACGAGATATCATCCTTTATTTGGCTTCATAATAAGCAACCTCCACGAACTCTTGGCCAGAAGTATTAAAGAGCATAAAAGGTGAACTTCCAAACGTTGATCCCTTAATTTGTTAAGAGCAGTGAAAAGTACAAAAACAACATTTTCTAAAAAGCACATTAATGCATTAGGAACCAAATGTTAATGCGTTACGTAGAAGCCTCCTCAAGATAAAACTGAACAATGAAGCTCGTTATTAACCAAATATTAACACACTAAGTAGAAGCCTCCTCAAGATAAAATTGAACAATGAAGCTCGTTAACCAAATGCTAACACGCTAAGTAGAAGCTCCTCAAGATAAAATTGAGCAATGAAGCTTGTGAATGTGTTTTAGAATAGAAGTTAACTCGTTAGTATTTTATGATGCAAAATTAAAATATTGAAAGCTTAATTAACACGTTTGTTAGAAAGGTCAATAGTATCGACATGTAAGCAATTTGTTTGATAAGATTTGTACTTGTGAAAATTCAAGATAGAGACATTATGAAAGTACATACAGGAAATAATCAAACCATTGTTTTCCTCTTTATAGCTTCTTTGAACCTTTGTATTTTTTTATTTGATTGCCTTCATGGCTTCAAGTACTTATCTGACAAGTCATTACAAACATATTTAATTGAAATTAAGAAAAATATTAAATTCCATTAATTCTTCTTCAAAGTTTAACAACTTTCTAACTTTATTCTTATTCACCACACTTGATATCATTTGTAAACAAAGTTTATATAGGAATAAATGAATGATAAAATTGTTTCATAAAAAAATGAATGTTAAGATTGCACATTCATGTAAAAAATTTGATGAAGCAATTTATAAATATAGAAAAAAAACCTTCCTTGTGAGTTTGTCTAAAGGAATAGTTTTCTCAAGTGGCATCATGAGGACTAATAATAGTCAGCCTTGTTTGGGCAGTCCGTTTGGACTCCAAAATACATTTTGGATCATTAGCCAAAATGAGATTATGTTTGGGGCAAAATGACTTCGGAGCAAAAAGCTCATTCTACAGGAAGGAGCTGCAACGGAGCTTTTCCTTCAATGAAGATGTTGTCCGCTGTCAGTCTCGCCTCTCATCGTCTCACACCCAAGCTTCGACAGCCTTCACACACCTAACCAATATGCTTTCTCATCAGCTTTGGCAGCCTTCACATACCCAGTCAGCTTGCAACCCCCGATCCAACGGTGCCCTCGGAGCTAGGCTATTGGCAACCGCCGTAGCAAGCTATGCCCTCATCCTCGTCGACGTCGCCAAAGCAAACAATACTCTGGATGCCACCACCTCTGATATTGAGAAGGTCGAGGAAGCCTTCTTCGACCCTCAAGTGTTCAAATTTTTCTCTAACCCAACTATCCACATGGCACGATCGCACCGGTTCTAGTCAGCAAGCAATCGCTAAGTTCATTGAGTACAAACATAAGCGACATCTGCCCCCAAATTTCATGACACTGCTATCTGTTTAACTCAAGAAGTTCTTCAAGTCGGAGAGGCTTTTTAAAGTGAAGAATTCCTTCAAGGTCTCCTCCTCGGAGAAACACAAGACTGCTGATTGAGCTATATTAGTATTAGTTTTTTACTTGAATTTCCAGAGTCTTATAATCAAATTTAGTCCATACATATCCCTTTTGCGCTTAATTTGAGATTAGGAGTTGTTGAATAGGATTAGTGCGATTTCGAGTACATATGCCATGAATAATTATGTTATTATGCTTAAATTCCATCATGAGCAAATGATACCGCCCATATTTGCTATTCCATTTTAGGAATTCTGTACAAAAGACAAGAGGATGTAGCTCTGGAGAAGTTAGCCACGGCACAATTGAATATTCACTGCGGCCAAAGTTCTATCATCAGGCATGAACTCTCGGGAGAGGTTTGCCACGATGAATATCACGAATCAGCACTAGATTTTTACTCCAGATGGAAAATAACCCGACCCAACCTTGGGAACCTGATCCAGAACGGTTCTAACTGGCCAAATTAGTCATTTTCGATAGGGGGAAGGAAGGAGAGAAGAGACGCATAGAGGAGAGCTAGAAATTCACTCTTTTTCACTTTCACTCATACACAACCCTAAATCCATCTATTTCTTCACCATCCTCCATTCATCATGCCTCCATCATCATTGCTGAGCTTATTTCCATCACTCATGAGTAGCTGAGCACTCTCCATCTTCTTGAAGATGAAGTGAGCCGGAGTTCAAAGTGTTGAAAGGGGATTATTTACTTTCAATCTATATTTACATTATAGATTACTTGGATTCCGAGTTGGACTTTGTAATTTGTATGTAAATACTTGGTCTCGGTTGAGCCAAACATGGATTAATGTGTATTGAGTTGTTTTGTTATTGACAAAGTAGAATGGAGTTCATTTTGCTTATTCAATAAAGTCTTGTTGTTCTCTTCTATCATCCTAGTTGTGCTTGGTTTTAAAGTCAACAATGTATGGAGTTGATTTTGTCACTTTGCGATTTCCGTACACACACTAAGTGTTCTTAAATGATTTCATGGATTGGAGTTCAATTCATGAGATTTCTGACCCAGCGAGTTGTTGGGGTTTTTACTACGAAACTTAGTGCGAAAGTTGATGATTTCCCTAATCCTTTGCGAACTATGACGGCACATTTCATTTTCAAGAGGAAACCATAATCATATACACTTTTCATACTCCTATCTATTCCTCACTTCCCTAATCATTAAAAAAAAATATCAAAAATAAGTTTTATTTTGTAATTAGTTTGGGACTTATCATAGTTTGATTTGAAAACTGGTTGCATTTGCATCACAAGCATTATCACAAGCTAAGAATTTTTGGTGCGCAAGTCGCTTCCAAAGAGAATGATCCTAGGGTTTTTGCTATACAATCCTTGGAAATCACAATTAATATTCCTGATCCATTTTCAAGGCTAACCAATGATCTAAGTTTACATTTTGTGGCTTAGTCAGATCAAGAATTTGGCACCTTGCCGGGGAAGCAAAGTGCCATTAATTGTTAGATTGTTTTTTTGTTTGTTAATTTTGCATCTTTGTTTATAATATAGGATTACTTTGTTTATATCTTAGCATTGCATATAGGATACACTTGTTTCTGCTGCATTCTGCATAATACTCGTAATTTCACCGCGACCAATTTCATATTTCGCCACGACACACGTGAATTTTCACAGAGAAATTCCTCTCGGGTGTCATGCGCCACGACCAAATTTGAATTTCTCCACGGCTAAAATTGCAAGTTTTGACGAGAGATCCCTCTTGGGTGTCTTGCGTCGCATCCAAAATTAATTTTTGCCGTGGTCAACAAGTTGAATTTCAACTTATTTACCCTCTCGGGTACTGTTTGCCGTGACGTAAATCCATTTTCGCCGCGGCCAAAATTCACTTTTCACACTTCATTCACTTCATTCATTTTAATTTCAATACACACATACATTCATATCATACATACCTTTCATACATATTCGTTCATACATTCTCACACATCTTTTCCATTCAACTTTTAAACTGTTTGTTTGAGTTATGTAGTTTGCTCATGCTTGGAATTTTTCCTTTATATGCCCAGAAAGAATCAACTTGAACCTTTTAACTCAGAAATTGAGAGAACCTTGAGAGAAAAGCTTAAGATTCAGAAAAAAAGGAAAAACCAAAGTAGTGAGGGAGGTATACTTAGAATTAGGTGAGTCTAGTGTAGAAAAATTAGATAGTGTAGGACATTCCATAACTGAAACCATAATGGCTGAGAATATACTAAACCCCCAAAATATAAATGAAAATCAACAAGAGAATGTTAATAGGAGAAATGGAGAAGAAGAAAGACAAGGGGAAAATAATGGGAATAATAATAGAAGAAGAACCATAAGAGAAGCCACTCCCTCTGATGTTAATTATGATCTGTTTACTACTGCTTGCCCAAATTATGATGTGAATTTTGAAATTAAAGGATTATTAATTAACTCTCTTCCAAAATTTCATGGCTTGCCAAAAGAGGATCCATATATCCATTTGCAGTCATTGTTAATGATTTGCCAGAGCATGAAATCAGTTGGAGCCTCACTTGACCAAGTACTATGGAAGTGTTCCACCCATCTCTGGAAGGGAAGGCAAGGGAATGGTTCATGAGTCTTCCGAGGCATGTGGCAAATGCCTATCAAACTTGGGCTAATTTGAAGAAAGCATTTATGGAGAAATATTTCCCAGCCTCAAGAACTTCATCAATGAGGAAAGAAATCTACTCTGCGCACCAAGAGTATGATGAATCGCTCTACGATTATTGGAATAGATTTCAAGACTTACTTTCAAGATGCCCTCACCATCAAACACCTAATGAATAGCTGATTCAATATTTTTTATGATGGGTTGAAGAGCCAAGAAAAAGGAATGCTTAACGCAGCTACTGGAGGTTCATTAATTGACTTAACCACCGAAGAAGCTTAGGATCTTATCAAGAAGATGGCTTTGAACCATCAACAATATAGTGTAAGAGACACTAGGGCTGCCCATGAAATTGGACATTTGAATGCTGTAATATCCACCTTTTCTGTAAGTCGACAGAGAGGCCAAATCGATAGTCATAAGATAAGACAAGGTCCAGAAATAAAAGTACAGAAAAAGGAGATGTCAGTGGAATTAAGAGACCCTGATCAGATTAGTCCTAAGGCTTTGAGATTTCTAAGAATATAAGCCAAGGACATAAATGTCATTAAGTATAATGACCAAGGGCAGTATGGTCATTTGATAAAATGGCCAAACCAGTAGTCCAAAGTCAAGTTAGAGGCCACGGATAGAAAGTAT
>JANTPZ010101734.1:0-11289 GCA_025593235.1 Vachellia pachyceras
GGAAAAAATAAATTTGCCCCTCACCATATATATTGATATTTTGTTTGATTGAATATTTTGAAACAGTAAATAATGTTGGATAATAGATAATCTATAAGTATATTATTAATTTGGTAATTGTTATTTTGTTAATAATGGATACCACTTTCTTTTTCAAATTTTCAATTCTAGATAGTTTACTTATGTTAATGTGTGATAATATTTATTTTTTTAATTTTTTATTCCTCACCGGTCTGACCCCCGGTTTGACTCCGGTCTGACCCACTGACCCTTAACCCACTGCCTTGTCCGGTTCAGTTACCGGTCCGGTTTTAATAACCTTGATAAATACTTATCACAATGATCAAAGTCTAAACAATAACGACAACAATAATAATGTTGTGCATAATAAAGTATTAAATTAAATGAAGTTATTATTGATGATGAAGGAACATAAGAGGAAGGTGGGTGTGTGGTCAAGTGTTAGAATACTGATAATTTGGTGGGAAAAGGGTCAAATAAGGGTCTGTTTTGTGACATTGGTGGCCATAGTTTGCCTAGTAGTAGCATGACACAAAAGGACGTCGTCCTTGTTCATGTCACTACTCATTAATTAAGCCCTTCAATTAATTCATTAGTTTAACACCAAAAATATGTGGGTGGTGTGACATTTTCTTGGATGGTTCATCCATTTTCTAATTTTGAATGAATTCATCACCCCACTTCAAATCTTATCATATTATTATTACATGTCTTCCACATTTTATAAAATCATTTGTCAAGTCAAAAAAACTCCATATCCACAAATCCCATCATTAAACTATTTTAAATTCTATTACTATTATGCATGTGTTGACTTACTTGGCTTCTTCACCAACGTTACTTGTTATTATTTTTATTTTTGAACATAAATATCCTCCTACTGTAGGCCGTTCTAATTAAGGCGTTATTGCACATTAAATATATGTAACTCTTCTAATGGAAATTTAAACCTTAGTTACTACGTGATAACTTCTACTAGAACTACCTTCCATTTTCCATGAAAATAGAAATATACATAAACAACATTCGTGTAGGATATATGGATTTTCTTTTGAATGGAAAGGAGATATATATATATATTTATTTATTTATTTTTCATATTTTTTGGTACACATTTATTTATTTTTTATTTTTTTATTTTTCATATTAATACAACATATTAGTAGAAAGCCCAAATCAAAGGAGATGGGCTGATCTTTTCTACGTCAAACATATTGAGAGATGCCAGTAAAAGCCCATTAGTTGCCAGTATGGCCCATACCAAATTAGGAAGTGTATCGGCAAACAAAATCAAATTCCAAAAAGTTTTGAAAAAAAAAATAAAGCATGTCATTTATATTAAAAAAATCAATAAATCATGTCGCCATACAAAAATCAATAAAGCATAATACTCCCCCATTGCATTTTATAAAGCATCTTATTGAAGATTTTCTTTTCAACGTTTGAGTTTTTTTTTTTTTAAAAATATCACGTCTGAAACAAAATGCTTATAGTTAATTAATAGAGAGGGTGGGAAAGAGAGTGAGAGGAGTATTAATTGAAATGTATTTATTAAAAAACACTAAAATGATTTCTTAAAAATCAACCATCTTAATTTATACTAGTCCTAACTTCTAAATGCAAGAGATGTCAAAGGAATTTATTATGCTTCAAAACATAATAAGAAAAAAATCCACCTTATTTATCCACTTTACAATTTTTTTCTTAAACTCTACCTATTAATAATAAATACCAAAGGGGTTTTTCATTAAAGGCATGTTTCTAGTGTGACTAATTAAAAGAGGTACGTACTTTAGAGAAACCGATACATATGTTTATAACTACTCTTTTTTTAAAAAAAAATTTTACAAATTATTTAGGACCATACTTAGGTTAAATTCATTGTATCCATTACATTAAACTCTTCAATCACACATAGACATGTGTTTTAATTTGAAGTAGTGTCATTTAACTTTAGATGAATATGAAAAAATATGACATATAGCTATATGTGATTGAAAAACTTGATGTAATGAATAAAAAAAATTGATTAAAGTTTTCTCTTATTAGCATTCATACCTTACATTTAGAATGGAAATATATATACAAAAATAAATAAATTTAGATATGTTTTAAAAAGGGAGAGATGAAGGAAGTAATATTTAATGAAGAAGAAAGGGCACAAGTTGTGGAGTGGAGGCAGCAACAATGATATTTGCCATAACACACACAGCTCATGCAATCAGCTTTCTAAGTTGCCACTTCCACTATTCTATTTTTTTATTTTTTGTTACTTCCTTTTAATTCCATTTTTTTCCCTTTTGCCTTTCTCTTGTTTCTTTAATTTCTTGCAAAATTATATTATTATCAAGTTGCAGGTGGTCCACGTTTGACTGCCCAGCTCCCTCATGGCCTTGCATTGTAGTTACAACAAGAACAAAATTATGAGGGTGACAGGAATTTCATGATATTTAAATAACAGTTATATATGACTTAAACCTCATTAATTTTTTTCTTAAAAATTTTGAAAAGATTATTCGGGTTAATATATTGTGATGAGTCCTTACAGTTCGTTTGATCAAACTTTGATTTTAGTTTTTGCACTTTCAATTATGGTTTTTATGTCATATTGTGTCACAAGAGCTTGGTATTGTTAAACTTTTAACTATACGAATCAAAATCAAAACCTGTTTTATCTCTACTTTTTACGAGCTTTGCTTTTAGTCCATATACTTAATGACATTAACTCATACCAAATTCTTATAAAATTATAGAAATAAAAATCTAAGCTTGAAATTATATGGACTAACTTGAACCGAATTTGATTAAATGGTAAGGACCAATAACAGTCACTATCAGAAAAATGTCATTTAACGACGAGAAAATCCATCGTTAAATGACTATTTTCCATCAGAAAATTTTCATTTAGTGACGGAAAATATTAGCGACCCTCGTTTTAAAGATGAAAAATAGCCATTTAGCGATGAATTTTTCATCAATACATAGCATATTTTTCTGGTAGTGATTACAAACTGTACAAACTCAAATTATTCTAACTAAACTTGGCACAGCTGGAATTCAATCTGATAATGTTAAGTATGATGGAGATTAACTGTCCTGTGTTATCCTTGCCAGTGGTCCTCTTTGCCCTTCCCTATAATAACAATAATGGGTAGGTGAACAAAGTGCATTATATACTAAAGGCATGTGGTCATGTTCATATATATATATATATATGAAGTTAGAGAACTTATAAAAAAAATGCAACATGCCATATCTAGTGCATGCTTCCCTATATATGCAACTAAAACACCAAATCGAACAAACAAAGAAAGTGGCTCTTTTTTTGGTTCCAGAAAGGAAAGTGGGGATTTTCTTATTTACCATGAACAAACTTTTTATATCATTGTTGCCATTCTGTATGGGTTTTGGGCCTAAACTTTGAATATAATTTCAATAATATAAAATATGACAAGTTTGTAAAAGTATGCACAACAGTCATGGGAAAAGAAATAATGTTCATGTGTGTAAGATGACAGAATATATATATATATATAAATAATAGGGAAAATTACCTAGAGGTCCCAAGCAATATGGTTAACCACAATATGATCCTAAATATTCACAAAATTACCATAATGTCTCAGGAGTAACTGTTAAAGTTTTCATTAACAATCTTACTAGCCCTCATTAACAACCTCAGCAGCTACTCTTGGGATCTTATGGTAATTTTATGAATATTTAAAACCATTTTGTGATTAATTCTGTTGTTTAGGACATCTAAGCTAATTTTCCCTATATAATAATATTAAAGCTCTAGTTACATATACACTCATACATCACATTCTCACTTGCTTTTGTATCACTGTCTTTCTTATTTTAAGAATATTTTAATTTAATGATTATAAATTAAAACCTATAAACGGGTAATGATGGCTACTTGGCTTTTCTTCAAGCTTGCAAAAGCAACGACACATTTAGCAAATACCAATACCAGAGAGTGAGAGAAGTGGGGAGCCAATTGTTTTAAGCCTAACCCATTTTTTTTTAATTATTTTTGGTTAACGTGATCATCTAATAACCAATAATTTGTTAAAGCATTATGTAACTTCAAATTTTGAAGCTCATTTTGCAAAGATTCTTTCTCACATCATAACTAACAAGATTCTTCTCAAACATAGAACATGCATATGTGCAAAGAATATATACATGTCATCGATTGGGATTTCAATGCGTGGTGCTACATAACAATACTAATCCCAAAACCATGAGTATAAATATAGGATTCATGTCCTTTCTTTAAAAGAGCCTACTTTAGCTCATTCATTCTTAAATAGATCTTTATTTTTTCATAAGGCACTTGTTGTCACACATATATTTTTTTTTTTGATGAGGCTTATATCTCTTTCTAACTGTAATTCCGAAAGTATACTATGGTGTGTGTTTGGGAAATCCGTTGGGAGAAAGGAGCTACGGCTTCCGAGGTGATTTTAAGGATTTCGAGATGGTTTTACAGATTACGAGATGATTTTTATAGATTTTGAAATGGTTTTATCTTCATTTGCATGTAACGTTGGGAAAAATGAGTTCCCAAACAAGCTCAATTGGCCCATTCATTTCTTTCTTTTTACTCCTTTAGTCATATTTATATTTTAGAAGAGTAACTTTTAATATGTTTTATACATAATCAAATGAATATTTAATCAAGGGTATCCCAAGACTAATCCTTTTTCAGAGTTTTCACTTCTCTTCAAGAGAGACATGATTTTGTTTCCTGAAAAAGTTTGCTGTTTTAATTTTGGGCATAGCATATACAAACAATGAATGTGCTTGTTTGGGAACTTCGTTCCCTTAACGGTGAACGTAAGTCGAGATAAAACCATCTCAAAACTTATAAAAATCATCTTGAAATTTGTAAAACCATCTAGAATCTGTAAACTCCTTTCTTCTAACAGAACTCCTTCCTCCCAACGAAATTCCAAAACATACACAATAATGATCTAAGAATGTGTGAAGACGGCTTTCAAACATGAGACGAGTCCAAGCACTAAGATTACAATCATGCGAATATATAATTCAATTTAATGATGTTCACAAAGTTACATCCATATCTATCAAGCTCAAAAGCAAAAGGATGGTCCCAAAAATTTTAAAAAAAAACCACACAAAGATGAAAAGAGGGAATAAAATTTTTTATGCTTGTGGGGAGAACAAATTAAAGTGGTGAGAATAAATATTTATAGAAAGAGTGGAGCATGAGATGCTCAAATTAGTGGCCCTTGCTTTTATTTATAAATTATATAAAAAAATAATCGGGCTGAGTCAACTCAGATCCATTATTTTCTTGTACGTGTTTTGGTGACTAGGAATCGAGAAATAAAGGCAATGAATTAGCGTGTATGTATCACTTTGCTTTGAAGAATAATATTGCAGTGTGACTCAGCAATTACAGGCGAATCACATGGCGGTGACGTGGCCTATAGTATGTCCAAATCAACTACTTCCACTACCCTAAAAAGGAACCACCTCCATTCTTTTCCTAAATCATACCACTCACCTCATTACACACGCACAAAGAAAGCAAATTAATTAATTTAATTTTGACCAAGCATGTAAACACAGACATACACAGACACTGATCTTGCCTTAAACTGGTTTTTGTTGATACCGCCCACCAGAGCCATCGTTACCCATTGTCTGTTAAAGGGTATTCTCAAAATACAAATATCTGTAACTGTGATGATTGGTACGTGATTTGGTAACACTCCAATTTGTCTACTATTAGTAGATAAAATAATGTCCTTCTCTTCTAAATCACAAACAATTCCATTTGGGATCAATACATAGATTTAAGGTCGTTTATTTGAAATAATATAGGTAATGCTTAGGATATAGATCATCTTGTAAAGTTTGCACTCCAGTATATCGTCACTCGGGGCTTTCAAGTCTTCAGGGGAGATGATTAACCTATTGGAGAGGCTATTAACTTTTTTCCTTTCAGAGATCCTTTTGGCCACCATGTATTTGATGGGTGCTTTTTTTAAAATCTTGTTGAAAAAGATCTTGAGGAAAAGGTTCTGGTCACAATGCATTGATATATATATATATATATATTTTGATACAATATATATATATATTAGTTGGTTAGTCAAATACTTGATGGATTTAAACAGTTTGCTGATCCGGTTAGTCCATTGCCAGACCAAGTAGCTTGGATATTTTGGAGAGGCCACAAGTACACATTTAATTAAAAGTTATTGGTAGGTCTCATGATGGTTGCACTTAGAGCAGTGATTCACTGCATAATCGTGGACTTTCGGCCATAGGATCTCAATGTCCACCAAGAAATACCACTGTTCAGTTCTAATATATAAGTCTCACATTGTCTCCACTAGTCGCCTACAATATCGATTATGCTTTTAATTAAACTATTCATTATAACCACCAAATTATGAGTAGCAGTATTATATATATATATATATATATTTGGCAACTTGTAATTCATTATTCCATATTTAGCTAAGCTAGCATCATTGATACTGCTGCTACGTAAGATTGGAGTCAACATTCTCCTCTCTGAGACTCCCAAAACACTAAAGGCACGTTCTCTGCTTCCCTCTGAATTGATTCAGCAAGAAATAGTTTTATTTTAAAGACAGTAGTACTGTTCTGATAACGTGATTTAGATTAATCAAACTCCTTATTTAGCAAGCAACTAAGGCTTCAAATGCCTCATGGCATTACCTTTTTTTCCTATTTTCACATGAGCAGTTGCACCAAGGACCCTTCTACACAACCTCCCGCCTTAATGGTTAAACCACTTTAGCTAAACCCTAGCTAGGTGGCTCAATGGAGAATCACAAGTGCAATCATTACTTCTTTAGAGCGTGCTTGTGTTTTCATTGATGATGAGAACTTAGGAACTGCATAATTAATTCCAAGCAACTCTTGAAAATAAGGGAAGTCTGCAGATAAATCTATATTCTGCTTAGACTAGGGGAAAAAACGCAACAGAAGTAAATTGGCAAGAGTTTGTCACCTAACCACAATCAAATTACCAAACAAGGCACGATGAGAAAACCATATATTACACAAGCTCATGAAAATGAGACCCAGAATTTTAACATCGGAATATAATATGAACTAGTCTCCTCATAAAGTCTGATTAATATGGGGGGACTAATCAACTGATTGAGTTCTTCTTCCTCAATATATTCACACATGAGCCCCACAGAGCAATCCAACATTATCACTGAATAAGGTTTAGTAATTGAGTACCTTTTCAGGACTCTATAGAATAAACTTTCACCGATGATATATACCGCTTGGGTCGCATTTGAAAAATGGAATCATAAGATCCACGTCGACATCTTTAGAGAGAACCTCTGAGTAAACACTGCTCCTGATGAGGTCCAGATCCAACAGAAGAAATCCCAAAATAAGGTGGCATGAACATGTTCCCGTTTGGTGAGTTGAATATCATTGGCAGGGACTCCAATGGTAATTTTGTGTCATGCTCCTCTTTAACCACAGTGGAAGAGAAATTTGGGTTCTTATTAGGCAGATCATTCATGAGCTTCACTGAGAGATCAGAAGAACAAGGTCTGTGACTACTGTCTAATGAAGGAGATGATAATGACGATGACATGGTTTCAAGGTTGACAATAGTGATGTCATGGATGCTTGATCTCCTCTTGTCCTTGCCTCCTGTGAGCTGCCGGTTGAAATACTTCTGAGCATGACTAGCAACCTGGGTTGGTGTCCTTGTGGTCACAAAATTACGAGATATGTTTCTCCAGTCCCCTTTACCATACTTCTTCAGGCCCATCAGAAATTGCCTGCAAAGTTTAATCAAGCAGGTCACTGGAGCAAGCTGCTGAAGTTTCTTGGAGTGATCTGAAACCTCATACATTTGGTGGGTGCATTTAGAATTTTCTTATTATTTTTCTCCCAGAAATAAATCCATGTAAGGTGCTATCTCTTTTTACTGGTTGATTTGACCGGTTTGAGTCAAGCTGCAGAAGTTCAAGACTCAACTTTTTGTCTCAAGTTTCAATGATTCAACTAAGGATCAGCTTTGAAGCAATATATATATTAAGAAGCAAACTATATATGGAAGTTCATTATGTGAATTTATTACCTGTGCTCCTCTTCAGTCCATGGCACTCCTTTCTTCCTTTCCTGCTCAGAGGGTCTAGTGGAAGAACCCCTTTTCTCACCAACACCATAGAACGGCGTGAAATCATCAAGGCCTTGGTTATTGACCAATTCCAAAGTGAAAGAACTGTTATCATCATACTCACTAACTGGGATCAACCCTGCCTCAATGACACTAACATCTTCTTCAAGTTGTTTGTACTGCCTAATCACGTCTCGCACTGTCTTCCCTGGAACCTTAGCTGCAACTTTCATCCAGCGATCTGGAGTATCTTTGTCGTACAAGGCCAAAGCATCCTCAAACCGCTTATTCTCTTCTGGGGTCCATTTTGTTCCTTTGCTTTCTTGGAACAACCAACTGGAGCTTTCAACGTAAGAGGCTGGAGAGAAAGCATCAATTCCCCTGTTCATTGTTTGTGGCTAGACTAATACTCGTACATGGCAAGCGTACAACAAGTCAAAATACAGCAAGCCCCCCCATCTCTGAACTTTCTCCAGAGAGAGAGAGATGATACAGAGAGGAAATGCAAAGAAGTGGAGCTTGCAATGGCTAAAAGAGCATTATATCAAATAGCATGTATGCAGAATCTTAGCCCTTTTCACGTACACCGACAACAACCTGAAGAATCTTGGAAAGTGTTTTTCTTTCCAAAACCCAAGGAAAATCCTGGACTGGGCTGGTTATGGTCTTATGGGTAAGAAAGCATAACCCTAATAATCAACCTGCTCAGATCCAAAATACAAAGCAAGCAAACACGTTAAGCAACAAGGAGAAACAAAACCAGGTTAAATTTTGGCAACAGAGGCAGAATGAGCAGGGAATTGATTGCAAGTGACATTCAGTGATAAAAGGCGGCGAAATGAAAGGAAGAAGAAGCAGAGAGTGAGGAGGAGAGAAGAAAACCTCTAAAAAGAAAGGAACAAACTTTCAAAGAGGAACTGAAATATGAAATTCAGTACGGAGGAGCAAGGGCAGAGCGGGGGAGGAGGAGGGAGTACAGATATAGAGAGCGAGAGGATACAGGAAAAGGGGTGTCAGGTGTTTGTAGAGCTAGAGAGAGAGAGAGATCTGTGTATGGAGCAGGGAAGAGAGGAGAGAGAGGTCAAAGGCGTAGAGTTGTGATTGGTGGATAGAGAGGGCTTGTGGGCGCTGAGAATAAAGAGAGGGGGGGGAGAGGGACAGAAAGGATGAGTGAGGGTGACACGTTTCGATTGGGTATTGGGTAGAGACAGAGAAAGTGCGGACTTTTTAGGGGCAAATTGGTAATTAACGGCAACAATGACAGGACTCATGAGGGCCTTCATTTTCAAAAGCAGGAGTGGGGGTGTCTTCATCATATTTTAACGAGTTCTTGGCTTCTTGCTCATTGGGAAGATTAATGAGCTTTGTCCTTTGTGTTCATTCCAATGGTTCCTGTTTGAATTAGTCCATTCCACTGTTTCATTTCCAGATCCCTACTATTGCTATCACTTTGCATGGCCTCAAATTTTTTTTTTTGCTACAATGCATGGCCTCAAGTTCTTTCTTTATAACAAAACCCATCTTCTTTGTCCCAAAAAAAAAAACCATCTTCTTGTCACTTTCAAAAATTACTTACTACTCTGTTAGAATTCTAAAATGTAACATGATTTTTACCTGTTTCACTAAAATTTAGTTATTTCAATTAAACAGTCTTAAAGTTAATCCAAAAATATTTGATACTTCATACACGTGTGTTCTATTTTTTTGGCTTGTGTGTGTTTTAATTAACATTAACAACAATAAAACCTTATCTCATTGGGGTTGATTACATAAATAGCATAATGTTATTATGCTTTAATAAAGACAAAAACTTTGAATATAATATTAATCAAAGATCTCTTTATAACTTCGTTAAGTTTGTGCTTCAGTTTTTGTCTAACTTTTTTTTCACCATTTTCTACTCAATATATAGATATCACTTTAACTCGTCCACGTATATGATCATTACAAATTTTCTCCCTTATTGTTTCCCTGCATATCCATTTCAACATTCTTATCTTATGTATATCCATTTTACGCTTATGTTATCCATTTACATCGTTACATCCACTGCTATATAGTATTATTGGTCTCGTATAAGATAAAACTTTCCTTTTGTTATAAAACAAAAATGAGAGTATAGAAAATAAGAGAAGACAAGAGGTTGTGGAAGAGAGCATATGAGCATTTCTCATTCTTATTCACATGTGATTCCAAGTACATCCAATCCTTTGTATTACAACTCTATTTATAGGCACCACATCCTTCCAAGAGTTACCATGCCATAAACACAAGGATTAATCCACTTTATGATATACATAAAGGCATTGGAGCAATGCCATAAACATAAGGATTAATCCACATTATGATATACATTAAGGCATTGGAGGTTATAAGAATGTGACATTAAGCATAAAGAATCATAGGGGTTGGAGGTTATGGGATTTGGCATTTAGAGGGAGAGGATCTAAGTGGAATCCAAAGGGTTTTATGGACATCCATATTTATATATAATTTTTATAACACCCCCCTTGGATGTCCATAAATAAATGTTGTGCCTCATTAAAACATTACTAGGAAAAACCCAATGGGACAAAAACCTAGTGAAGGAAAAGGAGTGCACAACATATATTGAAGCTGCCTCGTTTAAAACCTTATCAGGAAAACCTAGTGGGACAAAACCTTGGTTAAGGAAAAAAGAGTACAGCAAGATCTTTTCTTCCCCTGGAAATGATATCACTTTTATCTCTCCTTATGATAACACCGTTACTTTTACTCCCCCTGAAGACATCATCAACTTTATCTTTTTATCTCGATAGAGTATACTGAATTCTTGTCAAGCAAATAATCTCTAATTCCTTTCAGAGCATATCTTCCTTTTGGTTGAATTATGCATGACACATTGTCATCATGTAATATCTTTAAAGCATATTCATCAAATCTCCAGTATCCCTTCTGGAAATGCTAAATCATTGCATCAAATCTCAGTTTCACTATCATTTGTATACCTGCAGAAATCTAATTTTTATAATCTATATCAAATCATGTAAACGAACATGGAATAGATCATAAGAAACTTCCATTCCATTAAATTCAATTCTGTAACCAAAATATTAAAGCAAAAATCATGA
>JANTPZ010101736.1:0-19800 GCA_025593235.1 Vachellia pachyceras
ATATTGACACATTTGAAAGTGACGATGATGAGCATCATGATTAGAAAACATTTATATGTATTTGTCTTGTTTGCTGTGCTTTTATATGTATAAATATTGTAATTAAGACTTGTTTGCTGTGCTTTTAATACAATTTCTTGAAATTTGCATATCTATATTTTGTTTGTTTCGGATTCTTTTAGGGTGTTCGATAAATATATTGATATTTTTTTTAATTCGTAAATGCCAAAATTGTCTGTTGAAATTACTTGGGGAAATACCTGCGGAAATTACCTATGGATTTAGCTGTGGAAATTTCCTGCGGAAATTACGTGAGGATTTTCCTGCGGAAATTACCTGGGGATTTAGCTGCGGAAATTACCTGTGGATTTTCCTGCGGAAATTACCTGCGGATTTAGCTGCGGAAATTACCTACAGAATTTCCTGCAGAAATTACCTACGGATTTAGCTACGGAAAAATCCGCAGGAAAATTACCTGCGGATTACAAAATCCGCAGGTAAAAAGTTTCTATGAACACTATTCCTGCGGATAAAAAAACCGCAGGAAAATCCGCAGGAAAAATTTTTCCTGCGGATTTTTTATCAAATTCCGCAGGAATAAGACTTTTTTTTTTTGTAGTGATGGTTTTGATTTAATTGACATTCGGCTCTTGAATTTTAAGTCACCGCAGTCAGTTCCTATTGTGATCAATAAAGTTCAAAAAATAAACAATTGGTTGAATGGTTAACTAAAGAGACTGAATTATAGCTTAGTGAAAATTAAAAGAAGTTGAGTTGCATCGAATTAAAGTTTATATACTAAGTTACAATTGAGCAAAAGTTAATTACAAGGACAAAAATATTAATTTTGTATATAAAAATTTATCGGTGTGTAGAGTATGAATTTGGGAACAGCAGGAGGGAAGGCAAAGATATTAGGGACCCTCACAGGAATTGATGGAGCAATGATCCTCACTTTCTGCAAAGGAAAAATAATCCAAATCTGGACGGCTCATATTAATTTAATGCGCCACATGGCATTATCACACGGCAGCCCCACTATTACTTCTACCATTTGGGGCTGCATGCTTTCTTTTGGTGCCAGCCTTAGTTACTCCTTGTGGTTGATAGTCCAGGTCATTATAATCCTGGGCATTTGATTATTTTGTTTACATCTGCACTGACTCAAACTCGAGACTGCATACATTTTATTCTTGTATTTTGTTCCTTTTTTTTAACTGCAATACCTTCTTCTTCTTCTTCGTGTAACATGTTAAAGTTTCATGGCATTACTCAAGCACAGCTTTAATGTCAATCATGAGCTTACTTGAAAGTTTCACCTTTGCATTTTGCGTTGAGAGAGACTGGAATCAATGGAAGCTTTGCTGGGACCTTAAGCTTCTCACAGCAGCTTATATGGTAATGTCCTTCATCTCTTCTTTTCTGGCTCGTGTGTTAGACCTAATAATATATTCAGATCATCAACTGAATCTAAATCTTTTGAAACCAGGCATGGTGAAGTTGAAAAGATAGGTATAAAATGGTGAGTTATATCACTGTGCATACCCACTATTTTTGTCCTATATATATATATATATATGAAGTATATATTACTTCAAAAGAGGTGCTCAATGCGCAGTGTTCTCATCAAGTAGGGTCTGGAGGGGGATAAATGCACGCAGTCATCCCATCTGGAGGCAGAGAAAGTGTTTCTGGGATTTGAGCACATGATCTTCAAATCATCATATTAACAAACCTTATTGTTGTGGCTGAGGCTCACCCTATTAAATGAAATAATAGT
Source organism: Vachellia pachyceras (assembly GCA_025593235.1). Taxonomy (NCBI): domain Eukaryota; kingdom Viridiplantae; phylum Streptophyta; class Magnoliopsida; order Fabales; family Fabaceae; genus Vachellia; species Vachellia pachyceras. The sequence goes on from JANTPZ010101736.1 coordinate 1,781, forward strand.
TCAAACAATTCCAAATGCATGCATGTATTATGTAGAAAGATGATGATTGATGGGTTCAATTTGGTTTTGTTTTGTAGGGACTAATATCATCTGGGCGGGCTCTTTCCCTGATGGCATGGGGTGTAATGAAAAAGGGACCTTTGTGGCCATTGTTAATTCTCTCGTGCTTGCTCTGACCATCCTTGCAGGCTCTTTACTACTCGATGAAACTCTCTATATTGGAAGGTGAGTTTAATTAAGAACTATATATAAAATCTGTTTTTACCCTTTTTCACATGCATGTTAGAAAATTATCAAAGAGACTGAAAAAGATTACATGAACCAAAATTAAAACTCATCATAATTAGAGGGACCAAGAATAGGTTTAATCCATATATTTTTTATTCATATATGGTCCATTACTTATGTATAATTCTAAAAACTCATAGACTTGCAATAAATATTCAAGTCTAATTCTAACTTTAAGGGGGGAAATGGACATCCTCAATAAACCGAATTAATTGATTAATTAGGATTATTATTGTTAAGTGAGTTCTATGAAGCTGATTTTCATTGTTAGGAGGTCAATTAATATCTATATATAATTTTATGTGCAGTATAATAGGGATGGTGTTGATTGTGAGTGGATTGTATATGGTGTTATGGGGTAAAAGCAAAGAAATAAACAAAGCATCAGAAGAGAATTCAAGAGCCTCTCTTCCTTCTGATCAATCCATCAAAATTATGTCTCACTCAAGATCGTTACGACCCATCCACAATGGAGTAGTCCTGCAAAGTGCTTGTTTGGATTAATGGCGATAAAATTGATTTTTATTTCATCTTAATTACTTCTGCAATGGATTCATACAATGGTTCACTGAGTTGTAAGGAATTGATATATTCTGCTAGACTCAGCCATTTTTCTTTTATACGTAATTTGTTCAAGAAACTGATGAAAATATCCAATCATATATAAATATCGGTCATACGTATATACCGTACAATTTCTTCAATATTATTTATCAGCTACTCATAATCTTAAGGTGATATACTTATTGTCTTTGTCTGATCTTCAGTAATGGTAAATGTCATATTGTATAAATTAAGAAAAGAAACTTTATTGTCAAAACCGTACACGTATATTGAAATGATCTCATAATCATATCCGATATATAAATTAAATAAAAGCACAAAACAGCGAAGAATCTGTCTTAAACTTGCAATATTATTACATTAATTAATCACACATCACATATATGCATATGCGTCACTATATATACTCTTTTGGAGTCAAATACTTTCTAGAATTTTTAAGACAAATGCACTTTATTCATATGTGAAAAGCATTAATTATTGACTGTGAATACTGAAAGCCTCTTCAACTATGTCAATAAATTAATACATAAAACGTGGTTTCAGAATTCAATGAGGCAAGCATTGAGTTTTGGATATATATTGGCTCATCTGAAGAAACTCTTAGAAGTACAAATAAAGTATATGCTCCATTTAAATTAATTTCAATATTGATAAGGTCATCTTTTAATTATTTTATTATACAGAATTGAAACTCTCACCAGCTACAAAATTAGGCAGAATATCCTCTGTTAACTTTTATGTACACAAGTCATCTTTATCTACGTTAGACAAAACCAAAACTAACATTTTTAAAAGATCGCTTCATTAAATACATTGACATTTTAATGAAGAATGGACCAAATGAATGGGCCGGTCAAGTGACTATTTTATTTGTGTTAGGGATATTTTTAAGATAAACACATTAATCATTCTTAACTTTTTGTGAAATAAAAACAATTAATATCAAGGGAGAGATAATATAATGAATGCTATATATAGGAATAAAGAAGACGAAGCAAACTTATATATGATAAACCGACTCCAAAAGTTAATTATTTCCAAAAAAAATGTTGAAATCATGTCTTGTTTTCAGTTCTAACGTCAATTCGTGCCTTCCGGATAAACCGAAAAGACCCCACCAGTCAATATTTTATTCTGAAACAACTATAATACTTGCACTGATATCTATATATATACTACTAGTATAATTGATTTCCCTTCTTCTTCTTCTTCTTGCCCAAGAGTATTATATGTGTGTCTATATATATATGGCTCGGTTAAGAGATACTGTTAAAGTGACAGATAGTGTGAGGGGTGCAGTATTAATGGTGATAGTTCAGATTTTATATACTGCGACGAACATATTGTATAAAATGGCAGCAAATAATGGAATAGGCATGACTGTTATCGTTGCCTACAGATTTCTCTTTTCAACCTCCGTCATTGTTCCTGTTGCTCTCTTGGTTGAAAGGTGAATAACTCTTTTGTATAAAACTGTATATTCCTTTTATGACTGCAAAATGCTACTCTCCTTTAATGTAAAATCTATTTGACTAATTTGATTAAATTAAAGAAGTTAATTAAATTAGTTAATATGACAATTTTTTCCCTAAAACACCATAATCATCCGTCTCAATACCCTCAATCTCTCTCTTACTTTACTATTGTCAAGGGAGTATTGATAGGAGTAATTCGGAAAAAAAGTGATAAATATAGGAAATATATCTATGATCAAAATCAACTCCCTAGTTAAGTTATATATTAAAGATTATATGAGTACTAAGATGTCTCTCTCAATTCCTAAAGAAACTAGTGATCAATTTCACAAAAAAAAAAACAAAGAAAGAAAGAAACAAATGATCAAAGGAAGGGGTTGGATATTAAAGGCCCCAAACCTACATGCATGCATGTGTGTGTGGATATATAATTGTATGATGACATGGAGATGAGAATTTTCTCAAGTAGTTTTTGCAGTTGATATTTTTTAAAATTGTAACGCTGTTGTTTTTGTTACACAGGGAAAGCCTCAAAGAAATTAATTGGACAGTTCTGTTCCAAGCTTTCCTTTCTGGGTTATTTGGGTATCTATCTTTCTTTTTTTTTTTTTGCCAACGGGTATCTATCTTTCTGTTTCCCCTCACTGTATCAAATGCCAGGCTCTTGAGTTAATACATATCATTCAATTATTACTAAATATAGAATTAGATAATTAATTCATAAATATTTAAAACAATCAGTTGAGATAACTATTTTTAACAAATTTCTATCCATATCCCTACAATACCCTCTTTAATCATGTGAAGTGTAACTAAAATCTCCTTACTATGTGGAATTAACAAGGTTAAATCTTAGTATGTTTCATTTACGTACCCTTCACTATCATATGCTTAGCTTGAATACTGCAAACATTATAATATGATCATTTCAGGGGATCGTTGCTACAAAATATGTTTTTTCATTCCATGACCTTCGTATCAGCATCATATGCCACAGCCATAATGAACCTGGTTCCTTTAGCTACCTATATCATGGCTGTCTCATTCAGGTAATGAACTGTACTCCACTTACACCCATAACCCCCCCGGGGCTGCAATTCAGGAAAAATGTGTGCATTATATGATTGACTTGATTGTAACTCAAGTTTTTAACTTTTGACTCAGCAGAAAATGGGTCCTGTTAATTTTATCTCACTTCCCTTAGTTTTAACCATTGAAAACTTTAGTCCGCCATGAACTTCATAAAATGTATAATTTTGTTTTCTAAATTAAAGGGAGTAATATATTATTAAATGTTAAACTATATGGACTGAATTATAATATATTCAAAACTAAAAGGGTTGAATTAGTATTAGTTAAAGTTTAAAGACAAAATTATAATCGAAGACAAAACTACAAGGATTAAGGGATTAATTTTCTATTATAAAAATTTATCAGAATGGAGAGAATGAGTTTAGGAACAGCAGGAGGGAAGGCAAAGATATTAGGGACCCTCACAGGAATTGGTGGAGCCATGATCCTTACTTTCTGCAAAGGCAAAAGAATCCAAATCTGGACGACTCATATTAATTTGATGCGCCACATGGCAGTATCACACGGTAGCTCCACTGCTACTTCTACCGTTTGGGGCTTCATGCTTGCTTTTGGTGCCTGCCTTGGCTATTCCTTGTGGTTGATAGTCCAGGTCATTATAATCCTGTGCATTTTATTCTTTTGTACGGACTCTTCCCTGTACTTTATTATTTCTTTTTTATTCTGTAACGGGTTAAAGCAGTAAATTAAACAGGCAAAGATGACACGGACATTTCCATGGCAGTACTCAAGCACAGCTTTAATGTCAATCATGAGCTTATTTCAAAGTTTCATCTTTGCATTTTGCATTGAGAGAGACTGGAATCAATGGAAGCTTTGCTGGGACCTTAAGCTCCTCACTGCAGCTTATACAGTAATGTCGTTCACCTCTCCTTTTCTGACTTGTCATAGTTAGACCTAATCATATATTCAGATCATCAACAGAGTCAAAATCTTTTGAAACCGTAGTGAACAAGTAGAAAAAATAGGTATATATATAGTGGCGAGTCTTACCCACACACACACATCACTGTGCATATATACCCACTATTTTCGTCCTCTCCCCCCCCCCCTTCATCATATATATGAGTTTATACTTCAAAGAGAATTCCAAAGACGGAAAAATCTGATATGATTGTTCGTGGGTCTAATCTGGTTTCGTTTTTAACTTATAGGGAGTACTTTCATCTGGGGTTGCTTTTTCCCTAGTGGCATGGTGTGTCATGAACAAGGGACCTTTGTTTGTTGCCATCTTTAATCCTCTGATGCTTGCTCTAACCGTCCTTGCAGACTCTTTATTACTTGATGAAATTCTCTATATTGGAAGGTGAGTTTTAATAACTAAAACCATGTTTTCACTCTTTTATTTTTCAAGAGAATGAGTTCCATCTACACGAACCCTAAGCTCCGTGTCTTCTTAATTATATATCCTAGATTGCGAGCTTCTTTGGATCGCACTGTCTATGACTTATAAATGTTGCAGCAGTTGTTGATCTGTTGTATCCTATTGGAAAGATTTTCAATTGCATGTCTTGGTTCATCATCCATCACAAATGTATAGTTGAGCAAAACAATATTACTCCAGAGTTAGGAATTCAACAAAATTATAAAACGGACTTTCTAACCCGCTTGCCTCAACAAATTAAACCTCAGCAAAAGTTCATTTCCAGAAATATGTGAAGATCTATTTATAAAAATAGTAAGCTAAAAAGTCAGTGCAATTGATATGGAAGTGAATTAATTGATGTTGTCTCTCCATTTTCTGAATGTAAATGTAACGTTGTGGTTTGCAGTATAATAGGGATGGTGCTGATTGTGAGTGGATTGTATATGGTGTTATGGGGTAAGAGCAAGGAAGCCAACAAAACATCAGAAGATGATTCAAGAGATCACTCTATTCCATCTGAATCCATGCAAATTATGTGTCGCTCAAACTCATCATCACAATGGAGTAGTCCTACCAAGTGATCATTCTTCCAACATTATCCCTACATTTGCTTGAGTTTTTTGGTTGGCATATCATCCTTCTTGTATATTAGAGATATGGGATATATTAAAAGGGAAAGTTAATCTTGTCATTCTATAGTTTTAACTCAATTGTAACTAGTGCAACTCATTGTTATAAAAATTTGTATTATGTGGGTGTGCCAAAAGAAATAAGTCTCGCATTACTTGGGAGAAGGAGAACTCAAGTCCATATATATCAAATTGTTTCCTGGGCTAGTAACATGGGTTAAGAGGAATTGTGGACTCATGCGTATAATAAACGAGCCACAAGTGGGAAATTCAGTTGAAATTTGATGAATCCCCCCACCACCCTGTGCGCGAATTAAAGGAAGGTTGGGCACATTTTTTAGAAAATGTTTTTGGTTCACCAAAAATATTTTTATTTTGATTAATTCAACAGGCCTACCCGAAAGTGTATCCCTTTTTATGTTCTGGCCAAAGGTTTTCCACTAATGACAAGTCCATGTACTACAATTAATAAGTCATGGCATGACAAGTCAAGATGCTACTAATGAAAAGTCATGATGCTTCAATTGACATATCAACGTGATACCATTGACAATGTGGTTAAAGTCGTATTTTCGCAATCCCAATTAATCACACATAGGTCCCTATTGGGACTTTGTATCAATTAATAATTTTTTGCATTTAATCGTGATAATTTACCTTTCCATGTGACTTGAGTGTAATTCCCCCAAAAAAATTATGGTATTTATCTTTGGTATGTAAAACACCAAAAAGGGAAAGTCTCATTCAAACTTTGCAACACTAGCACATTGAATCACAAGTCATATAGTCATCTATGTCTCTAATATAATCTTCTATATATAGTTTAATATTTTAGATAATTTTCATATGATATGCACCCTATATGTATATCTAGGTAACTAAAATTGCCATCAACCCCTATTATTTATAATATTATATAAAGACGAAGCATGCTTATACTAACTCCAAATGTTAATTACTCTCCCAAAAATATTTAAAGCCATTAATTATACATGTCTGTCAGTGCCAAATTTTCTTGCCTTCCTGATAAACCAAAAAGACCCTAATTATTTTATCAATATATTTTGTTATTTTCTTCAACAATTATATATTTACAGTAATTTCAAGATACCAATATTGTACATATAATAATACTCCCTCTAGTCCTTGTTATAAATCACCACCTACCAATTTTTGTTTGCCAAAAAATGGTAGTTAAGCTAATAAATTTATCCTGACTAAATTGATAAATTTTTCCGACTTCACTCCATTTTAAATGATGTGGATTTTGAGGAGCCTGTTAAAAAGCTCTAAACCTCAATTAATGGCAAGGATAAAATGAAAAATTCTTAATTAATAAGTTGGTTGATGATTTATATTTAGAACTAAAAAAATTTTCTAGTTGATACCTTGTAATAAAAAAGAAGAGGGAGTATCTTTTCCTCTGCAGAAAAAAGAAACTTAAGAATAAGTCTATGTATCAATATACGTATTTGAATTCAGAAACTGAAAACAACCTGGACAGGTGAAGATCGAGTGGCTTCTATGTGTTGAATCTATTCCATGTATTGATATTCTCCTTTTCTTCATCAATTATCTTGGCGGAAGAATTAATTCTTCTTCTTCTTCTTCTTCTTCTTCTTCTTCTTCTTCTTCTTCTTCTTCTTCTTCTTCTGATCTTCATCGTGCTACATGTCGATCTCTCTGCAAGTGCAAAGCAATAATTAACAGGCGAAGATGGGTGACGTAGAGATTTCCATGGCAGCACTCGAGCACAGCTCTAATGTGCACAGTGACCTCATTCCAATCTGTACGTGGCTGCACTTTCAATTGAGAGAGATTGGTATCAATGGAAACTTGGCTGGAGCTAACGTCAGGCTCCTCACTGCAGCTTTTACAGTAACCTCCTACAAAATTTAATCCTTTTCTCTTGTAATGTTACCTCCGTTATAACTTGATGAATCCTTAATTAACAACTCAATCTCTATAATTTTAACTTGATTGAAATTCGAATGTTGCTGAACTTTAACTTATACCTTATAGTTTTTACTAGCTAAAACTTTAATATCATGAAATATAAGATTTTACATTTTAAAGCATAGAGAATGATATTTTAAATGGTTTAACTATATATGAGGAATGAGTTGCATCGTGTCAAAATTTGGAAGCTAAAAAACCACTAAATTAAAACTAAAGTACTGAGATGCATTGAGTTCACACTCTATTAAAAATTAAGTTACAATCTAATCAAAACTATAACGATAAAAACATTAATTTTCCAGTATTTTTAAATTCTATTAGGCCGGCCATATATTATTGATTGGAAGTTGAGCCAAACAAGGCCTTTAACGGATTAAATGTTAATTTTCTATTTATTTAATAACTAACTAATTAATCAACGCTATATATACATGTTTTCCACATTGCTCATATAAGTGAGAATCTCATAAGACAGAAGGGATTATTAAATTTTAGATAATTATAAGCCAAACAAGGGTTTTTCAATTATGATAATTAAAACGTATTAGAATTTACATATAAACATAATCATAAAGCTATTAGAATTTACTTTTAAATATATTTTAGTTGATGAAGTTAGTTTATCAAATCAATCATAAACAAACTTCAAGATTTTGTTTTCATTTAATTTTTCATATTTAGTGCAAAAATAAAAGGGTTTTACCTTTTTTAGAGGCAAATGTCCCCTGAAAATTAAGCTTGAACCAATATTCTCTTCTTAAGCCTTTATATAAATAGCTCCATAACAATTCCAGCGTGACTCATAAATTTATATGTAAAATATTTAAGAATATACAAACCAAAGATTACCAAAATTAAAAAGTCATACGTGTAAATCTTGAAATGATAAAAAAAAATGTACAATGCACACAGACACACATAATATCAAAGACATAATTTTAAACATAGGCTGCCAGAACAACAAATTATAATAACTTCGATGATGATAAATCATTAATTCCAACCAAATTTGGTAGAAGATCCAAATCAATGTCTAAATAGGTGTCACTCTAATTAATCAATCAAAGATTAGGATTAGGATGAAATATATAATTAATTATGGTGATTAATTATAATTTGCAGTGTAATAGGGATGGTGTTGGTGGTGTGTGGATTGTACATGGTGTTGTGGGGTAAGAGCAAGGAAACAAGCAAGGCAACAGAGCAATCTAGAGGCTCCATCCAATTAATTTCTAATTAGTATGTAATTAATGCTTTTGTAAATATATTAACTATATATTATATGGGGGTGAGAGAGAGAGAGAGATAAGAACCTTAGGGATTAATTTATTATTTTCATTTTTTAAAAATAAATTATTGATTATTATTTCAATTTAACTTTCCAATATTTGTAATCTTTTATACAAGTTATATATCTCTCTTAATTAGCACAAATATTTTGGTCAGATTTTTGGTAATTAATTCCATTTTTTTAAAGGGTTAATACAATATTTAATCTCTCAAGTTTACTTTCATTTTGATTTTGACCCCTCAAATTTAAAAATAGTGGTTTTAACCTTTTAAAAGATAAAATGATCCAAATTTTTATTGAATTATAAATACTAACGTTTTAAATAAAATAAAATTTTAAGGATCAAAATTATTGATTTTAAATTTGAAAAATTAAAATCAAAATTAAAGCAAAGTTAAAAGATCAGATATTTTATCTGCCCTTGTCAAGAGATATTCCTTATGGTGCGAATAATTGGCGGATCATGCATATCTATGAAACTATTAATTAATATGACAAACCAAGAGCAAAAGTCTGGGTGGTGTAGTCGGTTATCATGCTAGTCTCACACACTAGAGGTCCCCGGTTCGAACCCGGGCTCAGACATATGCCGGTATATTATTTTTCCTTTGTTTTCATTATTTTATAAATGCTTAAAAAATTTTGGCAGCGTTAACAATTAACTAGAGGCCCACTCAACTTTATTTTCAACTAGTTGTATATAACCCTCCTACATTTTAAAATTTAAATTTAATTTTATTAATGTGTTAATTTTTTACATTAAACCCATGCTGTTTATTATACAATTGATTTTAGATACAATCTACAAATCTCTTCAGTTTTACATTAGTTGTATATTTTTTTTATCAAAATGTACTTCTATTATCATCCAAAGTAATTATCCAACATTTGACAGTAGCGAAACAACAGCAGCATATTAAAGAAATTAAAGATAAGTCTAAGGGAAGGGAAATGGAATGGGAGAAAGCTAATAAAGCAGCAAAATTAGCCTACACCCATCATACTATCAGATGACAAAGGACTGGTAGTCAACTCAAAAACCACATATGCATTAATAGCCAGCAAGGAGAGTGATGGTTGTAACACCCACCTCAAAGGGCACACTCCCTTATAAGCCTTAGCTGGAAGAAGATCTGCTGTAGCATATCCTTGTCTAGGAGAAAAAGGATAGAGAGAACCCAACCTATGATGCTAGGAGATTTATTATAACTTGAATAGTACTTTGACTCTTCCAATCATATAGAGTAGGATGATTTAAACTCACACATTTATGTAATGATTAAGAGTCAATCTCAAATATTACTTTATCATGGCCTATGTCCGTAACTAATATTAGTGCATGTTTCAAGGCTAGTGCTTTTGTCATAAAAGTTAAAATGGATTTTATCATATCCACAAAACCCATTTAAAGTTGCCAAACTCATATATGCATATGATTCCTAGAGTTGCTTGCTCACCAGTTGCTTTATAAGCACCATCACTGTTAACTTTTATAAATCCATTTGGAGGAGGACTCCAATGGATATGGCCACAAGTATTTTCATGAGCAGGGGCAGAGGACACCACATATGACTCCCAATATTCATTATTTGATTTGAATGCTAGTTCTATCACAGCAATTGGGTTGGGTTCAATATGGTTGAAAATCATACCATTTCTTTGTTTCCAAATGAGCCATAATATCCAGCAAACTTGGGTAATATTCTTTTTGTCGAGACCATGCTCAACATCAATAATTTCTAGCCACCAAGCTTTAAAGTTTGTGACACAATGCCTGTCTATCTTCATTGTGATGCTACTGCTAAACCATACACAGTGGGTCCAGGGACAATGGAAGAAGAGGTGTTCTATGGCTTCCTCCTCATCTTCACAGATAGGATAGTATGGGGTAGAGGTCCTCTTATGCCTAAATAAAGCTTCTTTAATGGCTACTGCTTTACTGAGCACTCTCCAGATGAAATGCTAAATATGCTGGAGTATGTTAAGTCACCAGATGAGTTTCCAATTTGCAAAAAGAAGATTACAAGACAAGCTGGCTATGATGATCTTATTCATGTTGCATTCTTTCTTTTTTTTATAGCCCAATTTATAGTATATTCCCCATCTTCTACTCCAATACATACAAGTTTTTCTTGCATGCCATTAGAGGGTATGGTAATTTTAACGATAGCAGAAACAATATCCCCAATATTAAATCATGAATTGGAGCAAGATTCTAAGCACAATCAACAATAAGGTCACTAACTTTGCCATGTTGCATCATATAGCTTTGGTTGTTAGGATCCCTTTCAGAAAAAGTGACATCAGGAACCCAATTATCTCCCCAGATCCTGATAGAAGTACCCGTTCCCACATCTCAAATCATATCTTTCTTCAGGAATTCCAGACCATCTATGATACTCGACCAACACTAAGAAGATTTATATCCCTTTTTGCATCCACAAAATCCCCCATTGGAAAGTAAATACTTTTTAGAATTTGAACCCATAAATCATTTTGATTATGTAGAAGACACCAAGTTGTTTTCGCCAATAGGGAGTCATTCATAATATTAAAATCCACTACTACAAAAGGTACTTTTTACGCTATATTTTTAACCCAATAGACGCCTTTTCTCAAGGGGTGTATATGTGAGGGGAGTAGAAAGTTAGGGCTTACGGTGCCCTATATGGTGAGAGGCGCCGTAGGTCTCACTGGTATGTAGGGCATCGTAGGGTCCTACACACCAATGTAGGGCACCGTAGGTCTCACATATGGCGCCCTATAACACTATATAGGACGCCGTATGTGCATTTTTTTTAAAAAAAAATTCTATTTTATTAACCCCACCTGATTCAGATTTCTGTTACATTTTATACACCAGATCAAGTCCAGACATAATAAACACATATCATGGTTATAATCAAAAGTAATTGTGGTGGAGAAACACAAAATTCATCAAGAGTTAGACTTATATATCTACAAAAGCCAAATCCTTGTTGCAGCGAAACACAAAAGTCATTGTCATTTACTGAGCAAATATCATTGTACATTTGTGGCAGAGTAACACAATTCATCAATCTAATTAACCCTATACAAGTTGACATAAAGAGTTGAAACTGTATATATTCACCTTGAAATAAGCATTATCTACAAATCAAGAAGACGTTTGGCCAACAACTCTCGTATCAAATCAATGTCACCAGCCATGTAAGCTCGTCATTATCAAAAATCTACAAATTTAAAAACAATTATTAGAACAATCTAAATTCATCAAACTAAACGATTAACTCATCAATATTTGATAGATTACGTATTACCTCTTCTAAATCTCTAGTCAATCCGCTCTGAATGATACTATACATGTAACTGATAACATAATACCCGCACTCAGTATTGCCTGATTGTCAAAGTATTCATCCAAGTACGATCCATTTATCAAACCCTAAGCCATTGTAAACAACATTCAAATTTAAAAAGATAAATCATAAAATTGAAGAATTGTGATGAGAGAATAGATTATTATTTATTGTACCTATTTTATCATCTATTTTTACATTGCATGATATACAAGAAAAGATTTCACCTAGCATATGGGAAAATGATGTCTACATCATGTAAAATGGAGAAAATGACAAGCAGCACTATTCGCATTTCATAATTTAAGTTTATGTGAATTAAAAAAATAATATTTTCAATTAGCAAAGCTGCCTATTAATAAATGACCCTTGTTAAAGCGCTTGACTTTATAACACAATAATATTGGTTTATCTTTATTAGCTTCATATTACAACAGGCTTGATCTGCATGCAATCATTTATACCCAAAAAATTGTTATATGGCACTCACTAAGATCTCTATATCACTTACAACTGCAATCATAAGATCTGCATGCAATCAAAATTTTTATATGACACTCACTAACATATGCATGCAATCTTTATCAGCTCCACATTACAACGACGGACATGCAGAAAATAAGAGGAAAAAAATACGCGAGTAATGACTTACAACTACGAGGACGAGCGGTGCGAACGGACGATGCGAGGCGGGAAACTGAAGCAGCACGGCGAACGGAAACTGAAGCTACGCGGCACGGTGAACGGAAACTGAAGCGGCGCGGACTGAGCGGACGAGGCGGCGCGGCGAACGAAAACGGCGAGGTGAACGGACTGAGCGGACGAACGGACTGAGCGGACGAACGGACTGAGCGGACGAGCGGACTGCGTGACGGAGAGAACGAGGCGAACGGCGACGACTGAGCGGACTGAGCGACGGCGCGATGGAGAGGGAGCAGCAGCGCAAGGAAGAGGGAACAACAGCGAGCGGGAAACTGAAGGGAGAGGGAGCAGTGAACGGGAGATATATTAATAAAGGGCGCCACATTTGGCGCCCTATATCTCTGGAAAGGGCGCCATAACTGAATAGGGCGGCTAAAGGTCCCTAAATTTTTTCTATAATTTCAAAATTGCCACCGCCTTCACCTTTTACTCCCTTTTTTAGAAAAAGGATGCGAATTTCAGTAGTAAAAAGTATACTATGTAGTAGTGATCCTTGAAGCTCATTCCACCGTTTGCCTTTGCCTCAGTGAGAGACTCAAGCTATTATGTTACCCCACCAAAAATTAGCAATCAAGCTATTATGTTCCTTACAGGTTTTAATTGAAACTTGAAACAATTCATAGGATAAATTGGGATGGCATTGATGATTGATTTAATCATAACTTCGCGGTCTGCATATGATACGATGGATTTGCTCCATCCCTAGACCTCATGGTTCACTCGTTCTCTTATGTAAGCTAGTGCCTGATGCTTAGTTTTACCCCATATACTAGGTATTCCAAGATATCATCCAAGCAGCTGTCTTACCTTAGTTTTAACTTCTTTTGGAGTATTTTTTGAAAAAAAAAAAAAAAGGTGCTAGATTTATCTACATTGGCAGCTTGAATAGATTCAAGGCATTATATATTCAGGAGTCACACCAATTTCAAGGCATTATATATTCAGGAGTCGCACCAATTTCAATTTTAGGAACTAGGCAGTATATATTCACTGATGCTTAGTTTTACCCCATAAACAAGGTTGATTTGTCCAAAACAGCAGTTTCTTTCTTGGGTCTCACAAAAACAGCAACGAAAATCGTGGAAATGTAAAAGATTGTGTGGAAATGCAGAGAATAAGCACATGGTTATTAGGGCAGAGGCTACAAAAAAGTTGAAGTCTTGACAGAAGATGCAAATCATCCGTTTACAGATGTTATAGAAGATGGTTGGTCTTATTACACAGTGACCGGCGATTCTGGTGAATCATATATCTCAAGGGATAAGAACACGAAAGTAGACCAGTTAGCCAACAACACTGTGTGTATTATACTCGTTTGAATTGAATTAATGAAATGCAGTGAACAAGAATAGGAACCAGCGTGGGAGGGAGGGAGCAGTGTAGACTGAGAAGAAGGTTCAAGATTGTTTTTAACAAGGCCTCAAGCGTGTGCTGTTTGGGAAAACGGGTGGGGGATTTTCTAAGTAGGATTTCAGAAAAACAGAAAGGTAGGGTTCAGAATTTTTAAATGATTTTTTTGATAACTTATGTCCAGTTTGATACGCGGAACTGATTTGATGGAATTGAAAGTAGAACTGGAAGTGAATTTGAAGTGAAATTGAGATAAAAAGTATGTTTGGTATGCTGGAAGAAGTAAGGTATTATTTTAATTAAATATTTATATTTATAATGTGAAAAGATTAATATAAGACAATATACGAGGGTAAAGTTGGTCAATTAATAAAATGAATAAAGATATAATAGTTATAAATATCACTTCCATGGAACTCATCTCACTTCCATGGAACTCATCTCACTTCCATGAGTGTAGCCATGAAATCCACTTCCATCATTTTTGTGGAAATGACAATTCCATGGAAATGGGTTCTAACAAAACAAACAAGTTAAGTTTCCATTTCCAACCTCAATTCCAATTCTAGATGTCCAGTTCCATACTACCAAACGAGCCATTAGAGAATCAAAGTTATAAATTTAATTGAGAGTTATATCAACATTTAGTGCACTTTTGTGTTTGGATAAGATTAATTTCAATAGAAGAAAGAATGCACGCCCAAAGGGGAAAAACGATTTTTTAAATGAATTGCAAATATTAATTTAAATTATGATTAAAAATTCAATTATAAGTTGAGAGTTATATTTAATAACTTAAATGGCTTATTTATAATATATTGAGACTTCTAAATTTACAATTGTTTGCATAAATATTTAATTTATTATTAATTGAATTTTTGGATATCTTACTGCCACTCTTCATGCATGCCCTTTTACATGTTGTTGAAATGTACAAATAATTAAACTAAAGAAAATAATTTTTACAGATTTTGAGGCAAAACCTAGATTTTGGAAAATAGCTTTTACATATTCCGAGGCAAAACCTAAGTTTTGAAAAGTAACTTATGTTTGGGAAGTTATTAACTTTTACGAATTCCAAGGCAAAAAAAGTAGGTAGGAAAGAGGAAAAAAGAAAGAATGAAAAGTAGAAAAGAGGGAAGAGAAGAGAGAGAAAGTAGGAAAGAGGAAAGAGAGGGAGAGAAAGAAAGAAAGAGTAGGAAAGAGGAAAGTGAAAGAAGGTAAAAAGTAGGAAAGAGAAAACCTAGGTTTCAAACCGATGTTTTGTAACCAAAATAACTTTTTACAAAATTTTTGTGCTTGGACAAAACTTAGATTTTGGGGTAAAACTTAGATTTTGAGGTAAAACCTAGGTTTTCAAACCAAACCTAAGTTTCAGGAAGATGAGGCAAACAAACCCTGAGACAGGGAATAAGGAAATGTTTATAAAACTCCATAGGATTTTAAGTTTGGAGTTTGGACAAAAGGTTGAAAGAATTAAAAGAACTAACCACGTGCATATTTGGGAAAAAAATTTCTTGACGGTGCACGTAAATCAAGACAAAAAATATTTTGAAATCTGTAAAAGGTATTTTGATATCCGTAAAATCATTTTGAAATCTATAAAATTATCTCATAATTCGTAAACTCCTTTCTCTCGATAGATTCTCAAACACACACGTGCCTCCGAGGCCCAATCTATTTTCAGACAATTTATAGTTATGTATTGTTATTTTATTGAAAAATTTATATGTTGTAATGTTATTATGTTGACAATTAAACTTATTATAAATTTATTTTAATATTATATTATATATATAACTCTTTTATTAATTTTAATTTAATTATTACCTTTTCAACCTGAGGGCCGCTTTTAGTTTAATTTGGGGTCTGGCTTTTTAAACATTATTTAACTATATTAAATAATTTCCTAATTTAAATGATAAGTCTCATTAGAGGTGTTCGCTTAAATTTCTATATATAGTTGAATTTGGGGCCAATACAATTTATACAGTTTATTTATTATGTGGGTATACACCCTAGAGCGCGCAACAGAATATTCGCTCTCATGCAGTTTTATTTGTTAGGGAATTTTTATTGCTAATTATTGAGCTTTTTTTAGGGCAACACGCTATTATATGTTTTTATAAAGAGCCAATTGAATTTGATTATTTGAATGTGTTGCTTTTGCAATTATAATAATTATTGCAGAAGCAATCATCTAAAGTCTTAATTAGCCATCTCAGGGCCCGTTTGCTTAGGTGAATTCATTGGAATTGAATAGAACGGAAAAATTTTTAGGATGTGATGTTTGATTGACATTGGAATGGAAAATAGGTTGATGGGAAAATTTTTGTTTGGTTGGGTTAAAATTGTAGGAAAGATAATAGAAAAATTGTATCAAATGACTATACTGTCCTTAATGACAAATGTAAAATGTTTTTTTATAAATATAAGTATTTATTAATAAAAATTTAACTTATTTTTATTTATTCTTTAATATTTAATTATATAGTATTTATTAATTATATATATTTATTATTAATTATATATTTATATATGAAGATGTGGTGTATCACCACATCTTCACCCCATTCAAATGGGTGAAGATGTGTGTTCTCTATCGTCTTTTCTCGTCTTCGTCATCTTCTCCATTATCTTCTTTGATGACGTTTGCACCCTATATTCCTCTTTTCTCCATCGCCGGCGGCAGTGCAATGAAGAAGGGATGAGAGAGAGCGAAGGTGAGAGTGAGAAGGGAAGAAGACGATGAGAGAGAAGAACGCTTACCGGCAGCACGACGTTTGAGCAAGCTGAGGCGAGAGTGAAAAGGGAAGAAGGCGAGGGACATACCGTAAATTTTCAACGTAGGAAAATCAGATCCCATCAATGTGCATGGGAACCCATTTTCCATTAAACATGAGAAAAAGCTTACATCGTCGGAATTCTCTCTAGTGGGAAAATGTTGCAACCAAACGGTTTCAACAAAGGAAAATACCCCATTTTCCTTTTCCATCAGAGATTTTTCGGCAACCAAATGGGCCCTTAGAAATATCCATTTCAATTGAATAATTGCATTAAAGTGAAACCATCTCAATAATTCTTGAGATTTAATTGGAGCATGAAATCAAAATAGTTTTTTCCCCTTTTAGTGGATTGAGTAAATCTTAAGTAATTAAATTTATTAAGTATATCAATTAGGCATATTAAAAGAAAAACCTTGTCCCACTTAATTATACAAACCAATTATATATACAATTACTTTATGTTTAAGCCACTTTTATATATAATATATGGGAGAATTACTTTTAGGTCCCGCGATAGCGAATTAATTATCCTGAGGTTACAAGATGTTGTTAATAACAAATCGAGGAGCACAATTGACAAGTGAAGCAGCTACCATTAACAACTTTTTGGGACTTTAGAGTAATTAATTCATAACTCGAGACTTTAAAGTAATTCTCCCATAGTATATAATGCATACTCTTTTTGTATTGTATTATCTGAAATATAATATTTTGTTATTATATGTTGTTGGTCTTAATTATTATTTTTATGAATCTGTTGAGTTTAATTATTACTATGAGTTAGAGGTGGTAAAACGGGTTGGGCCCGCGGGCCCAACCTGCCAACCCGCCACTTTGTGGCGGGTTGGGCTGGCTAAAAGCCAGCCCGCTAGGGGGGCGGGTTGTGTCAACCCGCCCCGCCTAGCCCGCGGGTTGGCGAGCCAGCCCGCCTAACCCTCCCTTTTACTTTTTTTTTTAAAAATTATTTTATATGTATTTTATTTGCTTTTTTTCGATCCCAATATTTTTTACAAAGGAAAAAGTAATATTAAATGCTATTTTAAAGAAATTATTGAACACTTATTGATAGGATTTGAAAGAGAAACATGAAATTATACAATCTTATAGAAAAAAATTGAGTAAAAATTTAAAAAATATTAATTTTATAAATAAAAAAAATAAAAAGTATTTTTTGGCG
>JANTPZ010101737.1:0-11053 GCA_025593235.1 Vachellia pachyceras
GAATGTGAATTATAATTCACTGGAATCCTGTGTGATGTTTAAATAAAATAGTTTAAGCCATATGTATTCGATAAGCGCCTTTATTTTGTCTTTGCAAAAAATGATTTGCTTACATCAATTCGGCAAGAAAAATGGGACAATTTTCTTTTGGCCCCGATGGAAAATGGAAGTAATTCAAACTCAGATTAATCCCCTTAATCATTCAACAAGGAAGCTTAATAATTTGACATCCCAACTTAAATGAGCGCCAGAACCTTTTTGTGTGAGTATTGAACTGAATGCAAACAAAGAGGCGTATACTTACCAATAGATTTATATATATATATATATATATATATATATATTGTCTTAGTTTATTCGACAGTAAGATGTCTAATTTTATGTCTTCGGCTTACTTTCGAAAGAACAGATTATATATAACCCACATCATGGAGTAAGAAGCAAAACATTCAGTGTTTGAACGGGGAAAATAATTGTGTGTGTTTGAAAATTCTGTTGGAAGAAAGGATTTTATAAATTTCTAAATGATTTTACGGATTTTAAAATAATTTTTATAGATTTCGAGATGGATTTTACGAATTTTGAAATGATTTTAATTCGATTTATGTGCACCGTTTGAGGAACAAATATGACAAACAAACACTAAATCTAAAATCTTGTATAAAAAGTATTCGTTTTGGTTGACTTTTTTTGGCCTCTTTTTGCTTATCGATGAATAAACATTAAAAGAATTATAAATGTTACTGTATAAAGCGAAATATAGCTTCTGGCCAAAAAAGGGGATACAGCATGTAAATAGTGTGCACTTAATATTTTTTTAATGGTGTACGTGAGTTAAGATAAAAGTATTTTGAAATTTTTAAAAAAATCTCGAACTTAGTAAAAATATCTCGAAATCTGTAAATTCATTTTAAATTTTATAAATTCTTTTTCGAATCTGTAAACTCATTTCTAAATTTCCAAACTAATACAGTGAATACTCTAACTTAATCTTTTTCTTCTAAATTCGTATACAGTTTTAAATTTTATTAAGGATAAAATATCAAGCAAAAGCTTGTCCTACCCTGAAGTTTAAGATATTTGTTCAGTCATTACCCCCTCCAGAGCATTTCATCCATCTCCTTCCCCTGCTTCATGAAAAATCCATCGTCGTTTAAAACCTACAGCCAATTTCAAACAACCTGCGAGGGAAAACTCGGCGACGCTCGTTTCTCTCCCTCCCTCCTTTCGTAAGCGGCTCACTATCTGAACCCGTCTTCCAATACCTCCATCTGAGCTGTCACCTAGCGACACTACTATAAAGTGTACTTTTTACACCATATTTTTAACCTAATAGACGTTCTTTCTTAGGGATGTATATGTGAGGGGAGTAGAAAGTTAGGGCTTATGGTGCCCTATATGCTGAGATTGGTCCATGGAGGAAGTATGCTGGGATTGGTCCATGGAGGAAAAAGGTTAAGAGCAGACTTCCTCCAGAGTTGTTTTTGCGAGCAGCTGTTAGACCATTTACATACAGGAATCTGGTTAAAGAGATTGTTTTAACTAGGCATGCAATTTTGGATGGTGAGATAGGCAGGAAGGTTTAAGCTAGATGCCTTTTAGGGAGGTTATGTTTTTGTAAGAATTATGTATACGAGTCTTCCTATGGTTTAGAGTAGACTGAAATTTTGTGATGATTGATACAGAAGGATTTGTTTGATGTGTAACTAGTTGCTAGAAGCAAATATTAGTTGTTGTCTCCTACATTCCATGAGACAAGAGCTATAGAGTTTAATCTTTGTTTCAATCTATAATTTACTTTTGGGACAAATGGATTCTAAAAGGCCAGATTGCTTTTTTGATTTCTTCGGTTTACTAGCATTTTTTAAACGACAGACTTCTAAAGGATAAAGATCATTTTTTGCCTTGAAAGTTTTACCTCTAGAACTATATTTTTCCGGAAATTTTTTAGGGTTCAATGTTGCTTTATTCAAAACGGAACAATTCCTCCCCATCCATTAGAATAGTTAAATTTGCCTGTTACTTTGACTTAAGTTGCACTCTCAGCCCAGCCACTTCACCCTTCAGGATCACCAAATCATCCACATCACTCCTTCTTTCTTCCTTGATCACTTCCTCTTCGTCGACCCCAGCGTCTTCTTTTTCTTTTTGCACTCATCCTTTTTCAAAGGCAGCCTCCTCCGCATTACTCTTCTACTGCTCCACTTACTTCATCCTTTCTTCTTCCTCTTGCCTACAATCAGTCATTGCTACAACTCATCACTCCTTATCACCTGTTCACCTCAGATTAAAGAGGAAGAGGAGGTTGACATTTGGGTTTCTCTATATCGGTGAGCTCTACGTTTGGGTTTCTACCCGATCTTATGTCAAATCTATGGGTCTTCGTCTTGTCCTTCTCCCGCTCCTGATAAGGCCTTATCCTTCTTCCGATCCAGATCTTTGACCGCCCGACGGTTATTGGCTTTAAAAGATCCTCTGTCATTTTTGACCTTGCCATGCTCGTGTTCCTCAGGATTGCTAAGAACCATGTCGGCAAAAGTCCCTATTAGGTATCGTTAATACTTCCCTACAAATCTGGGTTAGAAAAGTTTTTTTTTTTTTGGCAAATTTGAGTTGTTAAGTGAAAAGCTTATGTCATTCTCTGAATAATATGCTTTATTGATATTGAAAAGTTAAGTTACAAATGCACTGGGTCTTCACTTATATAGACCCAATATAACAGAACCCCAAGATGTTGGTACCGGTATAACCAACAGTAACCAAAACCCAACTGAACAGCTATTACACTAACCACTATTCCTAACAGCTTAAGTGCAGCAAGAAGACTTTGATTTTTGGTGAATGGATTTAACGTATGATGTTTGATTGTTGTTTGAATGGTTTATAGGCTTCTGGGTGATTGTTATTGCTCTTTTTTCTTATTTTTCGTTTGAGAGACAGCCTGCAAGAACAGAGAAGGTGGAGTGGTGGTGTGCCGTCGCCATCTCTGTCGATGGTGAAGAAAGGAAGAAGATGATTAAACTGGGCATTTCAAGTTTTTTTTTCATTTTTTTAATATATTAAATGGCTGCCAACTAGGATTTAAATTGAGTTGGTGGATTATGATTGTATATGTATTCACATTTTTCAACTTATCAAGCCATGTCAGTTAACTATTCTAACGGATGGGGTGGAATCGCTCTGTTTTGAATACTTTCAGGGTAAAAATAGTATTTATCCCATTTAATAATATAACTTGTCTACAGGACTTGGTGCCTCATCTTTTTGAAACAAGATGCCTAGAGAGCCAGGGCACTATCGCTGGTTGCTAGTCTACGACCAGATCTACCAAGACAATCTTCATGGATGAAATAAATGCAATCAGGTGGGGAAGTTTTTTTTTTTGGTGGGGTGGGGGATAATGAACATCATAGGATAGATCATAAAAATGAAGACTTCCTTCTTGTCAGTGAACAGAAGAGCCCCTTGGTAGTGCTGTATATACAATCATGTCATTTTACTTAATTTAATATTTGATTATTAATATTTAAAATAGCATTTCCAATTATGTTTATCATGTGTACATGTTAGATCTAATGTAGCTTTTATATGTTGTGGCTTTAGTTCAAAAATTATGGAAAACCATGTTCTATCTTCTGTTCACTGGAGTACTAGATGGGAAAGAGGACTGATACTGGTTAACTAGTGCTTAATCAGAAACTTGAAGGTTGATATGAGTAAACTTGAAAAAGACATTATTCAATCAATCACATTTAAATTTTAATTCTCGATTGGCTAAAATTCATATTACTTCTTTGAACCTTTGATTAATCAGCTCCTCTTAACCTTTAAAATGAACTTCTAAATCTTCACTTTTTGCCGAGCAATCCGATGCCGTTATTACAAGAAGTAAGAGCATGCAGCATGTTACACGAAACTAGTAGTTTTTTTATGAACTAAACTATTTTTTTAAAATATAAAAATGTGAACACACACACCAAACAATTTGATTTTTAAATATTTTGATAATGTTAATTTTAATATTCTTTTTTCCTTCAATTTATTTTGATAAGGATGTTTGAATAAGGATATTATGGCAATTGTGATATTTGCTCATTTTTTTGTCTTATTTTCTCCTATCCATCTAAATGAATAATAAAATCATTTTTTATTCCTATAATTTTAACCTAATTGTGATTCAATTTTTGAATTTTAACTCAGTTTAATTAATCATTATACTTTTAATTTGATTATAATTTAATCTCTAAATTTTAATTTACTACAACTCAATCCTTATATTTTAACCATTTAATAATTTAGTGTCTTTATTTTAAAAAAATAAAAGGTCATGACTAATTATAAAATTGTTAAAACTATATGGGGTAGAGTTATAGTGAACAAAGTTTAAGGATTGCATTGCAACTAAATCAAAATTATAAAGATTGAGTTGCAAAAATTAAAATTCAAACACCGAGTTATAACTTCATCAAAATTTTAAGGACCAAATAATTAATTTTACCTAGTTTATACATTTTAGTTTTCTTGTGTTAATCTTTTCTGTCATTTTCTTTCTTTTCAATCTTTTTTCTTCATCCAATCGTACCATTACCATCTCTCTCGGCGGATGTTGGTGACTGTGAGCAAAGAAATTGAGGAACACGAATTGGCAGATTATATAAGCAAACCCAAGGAAGTAAGCAGAAACCAAAGATTGGGGAAGATAAATTAGCAGAGGAGATGAGCAAAATCGAGGAAGACGAACTGTTTTATGAATATATCCCTTAATTAGTTTATGCTCATGAACTGTTTGAATCAATGTCCCTATGTCCATTTCAAATTTCGTAATGTCACGAACTTCTAATATTATATATTTAGACCCTGTCAATGGTCTCCATCGTTCTAATACCACTGATCCTGTTCTGTCATCAATATTTTCTTGACATTTATTTTGGGAATTTATTTTGTATGACTCCAAATGCCCAGGTCATTGAAAGTTCATATAGATATCTAATGCTACTTCATAAAATTTCAAAACGATGAAGATGATGCCAATACACTAGAGGTCAAATCTCAGAACAGTGAAAACACCACATCCTTGTACTCTCCCATATTCTTTTACTCTCGTACTTGTCAACTTGCTTGCCACTAATTCGGTATAGTACCTCCCCCAACCACTTACACCACAACACATCTCCACCTCATCCTTGTGCCCTACTATGCCCTACCATCCACTACCCTCTACATACAGACACAGACACAGACACAGACATATGCACAAAACGTAATTTGTGTCTACATACACATTAGTCTTCTTCCCTTCAAATTTACTACACATATTTTTCTTCACCCCCTTCAATCTTTGTTTTACATAGAATATGAGAATCTTTACAGATTATAAATCTTATATATTATACATACGTACATTGAGAATATATGCATCGATCTCTCCATTATGTACTACTTCAACCATTGAGAGGCCATCCGTTTTTGTTTTCATAAATCATAATTTGTGAACAGCTGAACATATAACATAGGGAGGCACGTATGTACACACAAAAAACAGGGAAACTTTGAAATTATTCATAGTGAGCTGCTACAATTTCTATGTCCTCAGGTCTAAAGGACTATATACAGTACGCATACTATGATTTAAATCTACAGGTTAATATTAAGTTATACCCACATGAAACCTTTTTCCCAGAAACAAAAAAAGAAAAAAGAAGACTAGGATACTATTATTAACATGGTATCAAGGTAAGTTGACTGCTGTTGGATCAGTTGATTACCAGTTACAATAGCCATTAGAGACCGCCTTCTAAAACAGTACTTGGTATCGTCAAAGTTCTACTACGTAGTAAGCTGCGCTATGTTTTATTTGCATAAACCTACAGACACAAACCTGGAAAAGAAAGAAAAACATATTTAGAAAATGTTTAAGATATGTAGCAACTAGCTAGTCGCAGATCAACGTTGACGTACCTGGTCAGGACGGTGGGGGTTCTTTATGATATATGTAGACATATAGGGTTAGGCTAATAATAAAGGGAGCCTGCAAAAACACAGGAAATTAAAGTTCATTAATTCTGGTGAATAATATTTGTCTTTTGCTTTCTATAGATTCTTCAAAACTTTTAGGTCACTTGATCTACTGTACCTTGCCACCAATTTCCTCTTGAAGCGCTATTTGGATTGTCCCCGTTGGGATCATCATTATCCGAATCTTTCTTGAGCTGCAAATTTAAATTTCAAATCTAAATGTTAATTATATTTTGGCCGATTGATCAAAATATTGTCACGGGAGAAGATTAATGAAACAAATTATGTATGCATAAATGCTTTTGTGGACTTTCAATTTATTAAAATATTTTACAGATGCATAAGTGATGGGAAACATATTACGACTCACTTTGAAACAACAAAATCAATGTTACATCATCATAAACATAATATAGACAAGCCAGCTAGTTATTTAGGAATTACATGCATTATTAATGCATTTATATTTTTATATAGCATAACCAGTCATAAAATAACTATTCCATATGAATTAACTAGATTTTCATGAAAATATATTTTTGTATATACCCCTATATGTCATCATCATATAGAGATTAGAGACTACAGATAGGAGAACAATCATAAGGAACTAACATTATGGTGGGAATCAGTGGTCCTGGATTTTGGGAAATAATTTTCTTGACCACCATAGTAGATGGATGAGGTGTAGTAGTTGCTGGGTTCCATTGGATAATTCTTGCCAGATACGCCACCACTGCTTTCACCTTTGCCACCTGACACCGAATCCAAACTGAGATCATTTCCAAATAAATACAGACATAATGGACTAAACCCCACAAGTATGCTTCTCCATGTTCACAACATTTGGGACCAAACCATGCACAGATGAGGTCCAGCTATGGACTAAACAAGGTATAGCAGTATATGAATTGCAGTAGACATACTGATGAACTAATTATTATAAATAACCCAGTTGGGGTCTTATTCGTTAAAGGAATAAAATGGCAACTTTTAGAGGAAAATTCAGGACGAACCTAGTGCTCCATAGTTTTTGCTTCCCACATCTTGCTTTCTCGAGTCACTCCCTCCTCCCTGATTTAGAAAACAATACCGTGTATGACTATTTATGTATAGGCAAATACCTCATAGCCAAAATCAGATTTAGGATCCCAAAATGAACTATGCTGTCAATAATTCATATCAAACGGGCGTACAAGTGGTGGAATGCATGCTAGCTAGACTGACTTAGACGACTGTATATGGAGTATGGAATCAAGATGCCTTGATGCAAAGTATAGTCGATGAATATAATGATGACTTGGGAAGCTTTATCTTCTTTATGGTGTATTATGCAGAAAAAGTATAATGTCACCGTAAAGGAGAAACTGGGTCCATTGACCTTGGAAAAACTAGCTAGGGATAAACGAACAGTTTTTGACTGAATTATATTGGAACACCACTAACCTACCACTAGGTCTATGCATGCTATGATGGCAGTAGAATCAGAAAAGAAGAAACATGAGGGGTTCTAAATTGAGCAGAAGGATGCATACAGCAGATGGGGGAGGAGGAAAAATGGAGCCGAAGATGCTAGAGGAGGATGAGGCGTCCTTGGGACCAAAAAGTTTATCAAAATTCGTGGATGAAGAGGACCCTCCGACATGGTTTTTGCTGTTGTTCTTGTTCTCCATGGGGATTAGAAGCAAGGAAGAAGGTATAACAATAATATTGTAGTTAGTATATAGCTAGGGGGTTATGGGGGTTTTAAAAGAAGGAGCTTTCTCTGTCAACCAACGAACAAAACTACTAGTTCGATGATAATTATGGTGGTGTAACTAGAAAAAGGAGGAAACGGATAAGATTTGCAGGGAAAGCGGCAGAGGGAAGAGCAGAGAGCACGTGAAGATAGAAGAAGAGGATGTGTATGAAGGATGGATGAGTAAGGAAGGGGTATTTATATGCCCGAAAAATATGCTGTCGCCCATGTGCTCTCATTCAATTCCATCCTTTTCCCTCGTCGACTCATGGGTGCCTTGTTTGGGTCCCAAGTGGACTCGATGCCTGCAGCCAAAACCTTCTGCCACGTGTCTCCCCTTTCCTCAAATCTTTGACCTCAGCCACTTCTGCTGTCTGCTCCCTCCATTCTCTTGATCCTTCACCATCACTGAGGCCACCTCAACTAGCCTCCAACATATCATGGATAAGGATGTGATTACCTCATTGCTCCATTTGGGTTACAAAACCAACCATTTACTTCCCATGAGATGAGTGTTAATTTTATCCTCATGAATTCATAAATACATCATTCTTCCTTTTCGATTTATGATTCTGCTCTCTCTTGTTCTTATTCTTATTATAAGGCACCAACTAAAGTAATTGTTGGTCTTAAATAAGTCATCAACTAACTTATTAATAACTTCTTTTTTTTCATTTTATTCTTGTCATTAAGTATTGAGGCTCAGTATTTTTTGAATAAGCTCCTCAAAATCCATATAATCAATATAGGTAAAACTTATTAATTTATGACAAATTTAATGACTTCACTATTTATTCTTTTATATGCGAGAATTAGTTGGAAATGCCCTTCATAGTTAGAGTAACTCGTATAATTAGTTATATATCATTGATTAGTATGTACGTGGCAGTTGGTTTTTAACTTCGGTTGTAAAACTTATTATCCTGTTATAGTATCATTTTATTATTGTTTTCAGTTGGTTGTTGATCTTGAGGGCTGTTATGATCGATGATGATTAAGATAGCGTAAAATCTTGAAAGTAGAGAGGGAGATAGGGAGGGAGGGAGACCATAAAGAATGATAATTTTAAAGGGAATTGAAGAAATGGTGATACTATGACCAGACAAATTAATGAGATTATAGCCACCAAACCTAATCTGCGTTTCTGATATATCTTCAACAGCTTTGCGTGGATTGATGATGACGACAGTTAAATATAATCTTAGTGGAGCATTATTCTTTCTATGGCCGTTTTTTTTATTGAGAATGTTCCATGTGCACACCATTACCGTGATATATATAGTTTGTTTTGGTTTTCGACTTTCCGTATAGGGTTTCTCTAGAACCCAGTGCTTATTTGGGAACTCATTTTTTCCCAACAGTGCATGTAAGTTAAGAAGTCAAGACAAAATATTTTGAAATCTGTAAAAACCATCTTTAAATCTATAAAAGCCATATCAAAATCTTTAAAACAATCTCGAAATCCATAAAATCACCTAGGAAGCCGTAACTCCTTTCTCTCAACGGAGTTCCCAAACACACACCTAGAATAGTTGAATGAAGGTGTTATTCATCATGCTTTTTTTGTCGTAATCCTTAAAAATCGAATGAATAGAGAAAGTTGAGATGCCCACCATGATTTTGGTTCGCTTTGGTCTTTAGGTTGATCATGGCGGTGGCAATAGCAATGGTGGAATAATTTAAAGTTAAGCCCATCTAAACAATCTCCTTTTGAAATCTGTAAAAACCATCTTTAAATCTATAAAAGTCATATCAAAATCTTTAAAACCATCTCGAAATCCATAAAATCACCTAGGAAGCCGTAACTCCTTTCTCTCAACGGAGTTCCCAAACACACACCTAGAATAGTTGAATGAAGGTGTTATTCATCATGCTTTTTTTGTCGTAATCCTTAAAAATCGAATGAATAGAGAAAGTTGAGATGCCCACCATGATTTTGGTTCGCTTTGGTCTTTAGGTTGATCATGGCGGTGGCAATAGCAATGGTGGAATAATTTAAAGTTAAGCCCATCTAAACAATCTCCTATGATTAAGCAAAAATTGATTAAAATCTCTCTTATTTCTTTTTCCAATTTAAGATTTTGGTACCATTAGAGGTAAATACAAGGTTACTGTTATGTGATCCGAAGATCAGATATCCAACTTTTAAAGAGAACCTATTCGCATCCGAGGATAAAGCTAAAGCTGTGTACATATCCATTCCTTTCCGGACCTCACCCTGGTGGGAGTTTAAGTTTTTAGTACAACTGGGATACAGTAGCTGATTTTTCAACAATATGTATTTAATATTTGTTCAAGGAACCTGGAATCATTAGCTTCGTCGGATACTGACCATATTTTATAACATATGGTAGAAATCTCTAGGAAATCCTTATTTGGAAAGATAAAAAAGCTACAAGATTAGGCCTACAAATTAAAGAATAATACATAAAAGGATAAGGCACTTTTTAACACATTACAAAAAAGTTTAATAAGAAAGATCAACGGATCAACTAAAAGAATTAAAGTACTCTTCCTGTTGAAAAAGCGTTAAAGTACTATACAAAAATTTAAGTTCGATTACAAAATTTAAGTTAAATTTAAAATAGATAGTGTAGATTATGTAAATTGATAAAGCCCCTTCCGTTTATCTTTATCGTTAATTTAGATATTTTCCTTTGTTTTAAAAGTTGTTAATGTTAAATCTAATAATTGGAGAAAATTTTAATTATATCCCCATTTGATTACTATGGATAATGTGAGAGAAGCTAATGATTATCCCAACTTTGATTACTATCAATGCATAATGGTGGGATCTAGATGCCAACCACTTGGTTAGTGATTGATCATGAATAAAGCCAGATGCCCCATGGCAAGCTCTTTTAATGCCCACACGCGCCCCCCCCACACGCGCGCGCAAACACACTCCTTGAATTGCATTGAACTAAACTAGATAAGGCCCTTTGTTTCAAAGGGCATTTTTTGTGTGTGTTTTGCAGCTATCAAAAATCAATTTCAGCTCGTAAAACCAAGGTTCAAAAAATCGGACCGGACAACGAACCGGCCGAGACACTGGGTCAAGGGTCAGAGGTCGAACCGGGGGTTAACCCGGGGGTCGAACCGGCTATATAAAAAATTAAAAATATTATAAATTAATTTGTAATAACAATATATGCATTAGGAATCCAAATATCCATGTATTAATCAAAGTTCTAACATTTTAATACATATATCAAAAGTTCAAAATAGTAGATTCTATCATCTACAAATCAAAGCCATCATCATTAAGTTTGGGAATCTACTAATCTACTACCAACAGGT
>JANTPZ010101738.1:0-18066 GCA_025593235.1 Vachellia pachyceras
GAAATTCTGTCTAGATTCCTACCGTAAATAATATTTATTAGATGAATAAAATGTCAGATTGAGCGGATGCAGCTTAGTGTAAAATGGATGTAGTTGTGAAGCAAGATCATTTTATAATACGGTTGCTCTCTCATATTTCATCTGATGTTCTTCACTTTTTCTTCCAGAGGGTATCATTTACACTATATCCTCCTACCTCGTATTGTTCTCTTCATTCCAAAAAAAACTTTGTTTTCACAACAAAGATAAACAAATAACGAAAGCAGTTCCTACTGTTAGTATATTGTTTGGGTTTCTTGAAATCAGTTGGTAGTTAAATAGATTATTTTTACCTTCATAGTAAATATTCAATCTCCTTGGCATGAGAAAATCATGTTTGATCCAGTTTTTTTGAGAGTTTTTGCATTTCATCATATCAGGTTTACAACGTGACTGACAGATTATGGACCACTACAATAGCAATAATTCCTCAAAGTTTTGAGGCGGATTATTCCTGCTATGAGCTTTGGTCTCCATTTGGGATCATCCTTAACGAATTCAGGTCGATCCAAGGCTGGGCTACTTAAAAAGTTACGTGTGAATTCTATTTATGTCAACGAATTCAGGTCGATCCAAGAGCATTGAAAACATAGGTTTCTCTTACCTTTCACTCTGTCTAGACCAATTGAGGGCATATATAAAACTTTTTACAGCAAAATGATCCAGTTTTTGCCTGATGGACTCTGCTCATTGGAAGGAATGCAAGTTTTATATACCTATCTCAACGACGACATGATATTCTTCTGCTGGAAAGAGAGTGGTGTGTCAATCATATCTGTTATAGATGTTTGTGCCATTCGTCTCCTTTTAATTTTACCAAGTATTTCTGTGGGATGTACTCTAAAATGTATATGGAATACGGTTTATTTGAATACAAGAGTAGGTGTTCAACAATGGTGTGCATTAAGGCGTGTGATTCTTATGATAGGAGAAGCACTTTGGTGTGCCTGTAATTTCGAAGATCAGGAATGAAATATTGATTGGCAGTGTATCCTATGGGTGATTTGCAATTCATATGATTGTTGTGAGATCTCTTTTAATATTTATGATAGAAAAAGTGGATATTACATAATTTTACAATTTAGATTATTGACAAAAGTGAATGCATATGTGCATTAAAAGGAATCGGAAGTAGATGATGAGCGTAGATGATTAATGAACTGGATTTTATTGCATGAAAATTGAGATATGCATAGTATATTATGTTGTATGTTCCGAACATTTTTTTTTCATTGCTTTTTTAGGGCTAAGGTTAAAAATGACATTTTCAGTTAAAAAATCAATTTCTAATTCATTATATTTTTACGTATGCAACGAATCATTTTCATTCACTAGATTCTTAGATTCTTCCAGTGACGGGTGCCACACTAGTAGAGCTGAGAATTCGTATTGAACTGATTGGCCCGGTAGGTCCGATTGCAAAAAAAAAAAAAACTCCATTTGCATGGATCAACCCATTAGAAGACGGGCCAAGGGTCGGCTTGTAGGACTGTTTAACATATTTTCTTTGTTAAAAACATAAATTTTAACACCTAACAGAAATATCCTAACTTGAAAGTATAGAAAATCAATTCTGAAAAGCATTGACAATAAACTACTTAAACTTAAGTTCATAGGGAAATAATTCACACCAAACAAAAGACTTTGCTTCGACCTTCAATTATCACTATCTTTAATTTCAAAGACGCTTAAATTTGATTGGCTTCACTATGAATAGGCTTAGAATACTCTGTTCCATCAACGTAAAAAAATCAAGGTTCCGCTTTTTAATTCCATATATGTACATATTTCACTACTAAGATTTAAATGGAAAAGTTTTCATTACATGATTAAGCAAGTTTGAAGGTAATAATGAGAAATATTAATAATAAATGGGTGAATGATATACATTTACATATAAAGGTAAGAAGATATAAGAATTTTTTTTGAAATAGACTAATACTTGGACAGATTAATGGGCATAAGTTGGATGTGAAATTTAGCATGATATGTTGGGGCTAGAATATACACGCAGTGGAATAGTTAATTTTGAAAATATTCTTATTCCTGTTAGATTTATCAAAAGCATTTAGACTGAGTAGATAGAAAGTATCTTTTGCAGTTCTTATTTTTCAATATCTAAGAGGCGACTCTGTTGATTGCCTTCCTCTATTGGTATCCACACGAACAACACCCAACTCTGACAGTGTGCTAGTGCCTTGATTTATTTTTCTCTCTAGGATTTCTTGCAGCTCACTCATTTTCCATCCGTACATATCAAGGTTCATGGCTCCTCGAATTTATGGAAATCATGTGGGCCGTATATGATTTTCAAAATTAATCTTAATTGATTTTCAAATTCAAATTCTTAAATTTGAATTTAGATTAATTTGATTTAATCAAATCTTATCTATTCAATTAACCCAAATAATGAGCCAAATGATTTTATTTATCTTCATAAATCAAATTTAAATATCATTGTTAGTTATTTAATTTATCAAATAAATTAAATATTAAAAATAACATAAAATAATATTATCTATATAATATTATTATTAGATTGAATTTACAACATATGTATATAATTTGATCACCCTAGATTAAATATTGCATTCATTGAATCTTGGACACATCTTAAATTCAATGAATTTGGAAGTTATAGCTTATGTTAAATTGTTTTTGCATGCAACCCTGTAAGCCCAAATGAAGTTGTCAGTAGACTAAACACAGCATTAGCCCATAAGTCGCAAGTTATCTCTAACAAGGCATTGCGACTACCTAAATCTCATGAGGATCGTTAACACGATGCAAGTTGTCATATAACCACTCAAATCCTTTTTGTCACACAATATATCAGTCAATGATAAGGTACGAATATCGTCATCCTCCTATTCCTGACTATTACTTTCTCAATACATGAGTAACCTGATCTTAGAAACGAAAACTCATTTCGTTGTAGTATGGCCATACATTTCTCAGACTCACTCATTGAGGGGCCCAGTAATATCTCCCTACTACTGCAACGGACAAATCCCATCTTGATTATTCACATTTCTCTACATGGAAAACCCATAAGCCCAATTTAGCATTTATTATCACCCGGTCAAAGGTGACTTTTGACTAAGTCAAAACTCAGCAACTCATATAGGAATTTATGATTATCCCAGTCAAAGGGCATTGTGACGTGGTTATATATAAGATAATTTTATAACTTAATGATGCAACTTTCTCATAGTGAGATGGTCCAACACTTTATACTTTTATAGCTTCCTAAGACTTTGACTCGTATCATCATACCTTATCAAAATAATACTGGTATTATTTCATCTTTGCTGCCACATAGATAACCGATTAGAGACATTTAGGATAATTTTTATAATTTGTTCATGGATGCAACTATCATAATAAACATGTAAATGTTACAGTAACATAATGGATAAATTTCATCAAATATGAGCAAAATTTAAGGTATAATGATTGGCCTGTAGGTCACAATTTCCAACATGATACGTGGGGACAAGATGTTGATGGAGGGGCATAACGTCCTTGTGATAGATGTTTTCCTTGTAAACATATGATGGTTAACAATAACATAAGGAGCGAGGTCAAAAATTGTTTTGTGATGGTTAAGAATAATGTGGTAATTAAAAACATACATTGCTAGGATATTGTTTTGGAAATAGAACGTTTTTTAATCTTAAATTTTTAATAACATAAATTAAAAATATACTTTATAAGTTTAAACAGATTGACCCTTCTATGCCAGCGGCCTACTAGTGCTATCCATTTTAAGTCTGTTTTCTTCTGGGAGCTCAAAATCATAGGATCAACCCTTCAATTAAACGGCTTTAATCGGACCAGTGCGACTGGTTTAGCCCACTTTCACAACTCTACATGCTGGATTGAGTTAGTCATTAAGTATGGCTTCAAGAAGACCACACATTGAATAAGAGAGCCCAGTTGCAATTTGAAGTTAGAGTAAAACTAGACTCGGTCTACTAAAGTATTGGACTACCTAATCCAAATAGTTTATGACTTCATTTTTTTCTTAAAATTCATGGGAGGCAAGATTTAAACGTGATAATGATAAACACAATTAAGATGATAAAGATGTCTATAATCATATAAAATTCATCCCAAAACATCAAAACATAACCTATAAGAATATTCAACAACAATTAAAAGTAACATCCAAATATAATTTTAAATAATTTAGTGCATATATTTAAATTTGCTTTTTCTACAAAACATTATATAATGTTGTTTCTGGGCTCTCCTTTCTTATTTTAAAAAAAGTACTAAATTCAACCCTTTATCTTGTTTTCAACTTTTAAGTTTTTTTATTTGTTTTTAAACATATATGTTTAGTTGTTTATTAGAATATAGATACTGATATCACAAGTTGTACTTTTTTTAATTATATTTTATACCTTTTTATTCTATATTTTATTCCTTGTAGCCTAATCAAAAGAAATGTAGTATAAGCCAACAAATGTTAATCTAGTTGGTGAGGAATTGATTTATAGCTGACAATGTTATGAGTTCAAATCTCACTATGATATGATGATTTTATTGGTGAACGATCTGTAAGTACCTTTAAAAAGAACCAATAGTTAACCATAATAATTTTAACCAAAAATTATTTAACGATAGAGTTATGTGGAAGCCATTTTCATTAATAATGCACTCCGGGTCCTGGACACAAGATCCATCCACAAACTATCACATAAAATCCATTACATTTGACATAATTAATGAATCAAATAACGTAGTACACACACGTTTTTCCTTGCGAGTAATCCAAAATACAATGTATCATGATATTTAATAATAAACCCTATATGGAAATATAAAAATCAATACAGTACCAATACCAAAAAGAGGCCTACAAGGCTAATACTTAAGCCTTTGGTTGCTTCCCTTGGCCTCTACCAGAATTTGAGGTTTCGCCAGAAAAAATGTAATAACAACGGGATGAGACATGAAACCTCAGTAACCGAAGTCAATTTCTAACATATGTGGGATATGATTGCAAGTCAGAGAAACATATTTGTCAGTATAATAATAATCTCATAACATAATATTTATCAAATACAAATAAAATATTTATCAAAATCAATTAACCATCTATCCACCTGCTCTGCCTTATAACTTCTGGATGTAATACATCCTATCATGCTAGTATACTTAGCCAAATGCTAGCTAGTCACTTCAAGAATATTGTCTCCTCCCATACCACTTGCATAGGCAGAGGCAAGGAGGTGTCCAACCACACCAACTTAACTTAAATCCTGGCCAAAGATCAACAAAAGTTAAGGGGCATCATAATTCACTACCTTTTGTTCGTCCCTAAAATAACCCCATATTATATATATATAATTATATACACACATCCATCACCAATAAAGTTACAATATTCATATCCATCATCACAAATGTCACAGCATCACAAGTATAACAAAATACTCACATATAGTTTAAAAAAATATACTGCTTCATTGAACAAATTTCATATATAAAAAATGTAGAATTATCTAAATCACAATTAAACTTTTCATAAAGAAAGTAAGGTTTAGAAAACACATTACAGTCCACAACAAGCATATAAAAGAAATTAATCCCGGTTACTTCAATTCCAAGATAAATCCGACTAGCCTTGAGAATAAAGCAAAAAAAAAAAAACAATTTGGTCACCAATTAATCTACACAGAAATGCAAATAAAAAATTACCTAAACATTTCCACTCACACTCTAATCCCAACTATATATATATATGTTATAATTAATTTAAATATTCTTCTTAACTTCTTTAACCCATCTAAACCTCAATTTAATGTAAATTTTAATTTTATTGCACAACTAATAAAATATTTTAAATCAATTTTATAGGTAAACATACCCAATATAAAATTATTTGAAACCTATTTATAGAGAAAATTAATTATAAAATAATACAATAGCAAGGTAACAAATCTAAATTGATAACATTTTCAATATACCAAATATCACATTTCATCAAATCTCTCCAAATACCTCAATTCATCAAAAATCTCCAAATGTCCCAATACTAAAAATAACTTCACACTAAAAATTTCAACTTTAAAATTTTAAACCTCAAGTAAAATATTTAATTTAATTTTAATTGGTCAAATATCCTATATTTTAAAAACCTTGTACTGAAAATAAATAAATAATTTCTAAAATAATTCTACTCACACAGAAATTAATAATAGAAATTGCTCTTTTAATATATGATTTTCAGCTAATAAAACTTCAACTGAAAAATATATAGATCAAAACATATGCTCTAATCAACATAATATTACTACTACTAGAAAGAGAAATATATTTAAAATAACTTTCATAAAAAATGTTTAATGAAAATAAGACATTTAGCTTACCAAAATAATCATAAAAGTAAAACCTTACACTAAAAATCACCATCTTGAACTCTCCTTCTCTCTCTTTCTCTCCCCCTTTCCCTTTTTCATATCTCTCTCTGGCTTTCTTTCTCTTATCATGAATAAATGGGTAAATACCCCCACCCATTTGCACGTCTGACACCTATTTTTACACAAACTCACTTCCCGCACCCCTCTGCCATACACACGATGTTTTTTCTTCTTCTTCTTCTTCTTCTTCTTCTTCTTCTTATTATTATTATTATTATTACTTACACTCAATCTCTCTGTCACCACTCCCAATTCTCCAATCCGAGAAGCAAGCTGCTACCTCTCTGTTTTTTGAAAATGTGATTATGTTTGGGAAATATGGTGTGAATATATTTTACGGATCCTGAGGTAAAAAGTATGCATGAAAGAGGAAAGAGAAAGAAAGTAAAAAGAGGAAAAAGAAAATTTACTAGAAGAGAGTGTGATTTGATAAGAAATAACTTTATCAAAGCATAAGTTTTAAACCGATATTTTGTATTCAAAATAGCTTTTTTGAAAAATGTGAGTACTTGAACAAAATTAATTTTCTAATCATGATGCCAAAATACCCTCATAAGCTCAATGTTGCTTTGCGGAATCAAACTGATGGCCTTCTAACAATCACTTGCCTCCTCACCGCACATGCCCATACAGGTCTTGAATTGAACTGAATATTCACTATTAATGATTCTTCTAAAGAGAGTCAACATTTTTTCAGGCATAAAATTTCTTTTTTTACATTTTATGAATTCTCTAAATTAAAATAAACATTTACTATATCAAAATTAAAATTCGTGAAACCAAAGTTGGATTGTCTTTTAAAGGGTCTCATATCTTGCTGGTCGCCTTTTTTGCAACATTTAATACAATTGGTTTGATATGAAATTATAATTATAACGCATTTTGATTTGTCAGTTCTATTATTTTAATGTATTTTTGTGTTATTTTCTCCTGTAAGACTGGACGACGGCGTTGGAGGAAAAAAAATAAAAAAGAACACTAAATCTAGAGACCAGTCAAAATGTTTTGTACTGACTTAGATGATCATTGTTACCGTCAATTTTTAAATCGTTACACTCCTTAGTTTCTCTATGCGGTCACCAAAGAAGAGGGTCTCCACTTTGCATCGTCGTCACTCGTCAATATCTGCATATCGTTTTCCTTCTTCCATGTCCTCCTCTAATCCTTACGAAATCATTGATGACGGCGACGATGAGTCGATGGCAGGGAAGTAATTATCTTTCACTATTACCTTCTCTTTCTCTCTTCGCCGTCGTGCCAGCTCACCGTTTACTTCTGCTCTTTAGTCGTTTGATTGGGATGCTGCTGCGCGAGAAATCGACTTGGCCTATCTAGTGACGAACCCATCCACTTCACTTGTTGGTGATCCTTCCAATTCACGCCAAATGACTTTACATAAATGTTTAGGTACGAGGGAAACACCAAGACCTCAACTTGAGGACCTAAAAGCGCCAAGAATGAGCAAGATTGCTTTGTGGGAGATGAAAGGGCGAGCTGTCTTGAGGTTGATGCTGAGGTGGTCAAAACATGGATATACCCAGGTTCGGATGAATTTGGTTTCCATTTCTCCTCCAGACTAACTTGTTTGGTTCCCCTTTTTCTTTCTATTTGGGTGAGGAGGGCATGTGAGTGGATAATATAGCTCAGGGTTTCTGGGAGTTGTGAAACTAGTTGTCCACGCTCAAGATTTGGCCACCGTATTTTGGTGTGTTGTAGACAGATTATCCTGCAGCTTGGCACTGTGGGCGCATATTGTCAGTGGCTAGGGAGGCTTTCTTTTTCTTTTTTGGGTTAAGTAACATTTTTACCACGGAAGTATACACGTTTGAACACTGTGTATCTGAAAGTTTTTTTGGGATCAGATTGACCCTGGAAGTTTATAAACATAGCATTTTTCACCTGGACCAACAGACGTTTGTTTTCATTCGAATGAGGCCTATGTTCATTTGAATGAATGCCTTATCTTCAGCGATCCTAATGAGCTCTGGAAATAAAGACACTAGTTAGTTACAAATTCTTGTTAAGATTTAATGTGTTTAAAAAATAAATATCTATAATAAATTATGAAATTTTAATAAATCAAGAAATAAATTATTATTATTTTTAATTTTGCAATTATTATTTTAATGATAATAAATTTTTTATTAATTACAAAAAATAATTACTATTAAAATTTCTATTTTTGAAAAATAGAAATTAATATATAATTTGATTTATAAAAGTTTGACAAATCTAATTTCATAATTTATTAAAATTTGCATTTAAAATCATGTTATATTAAAAATTATTAATGACTTATTAAAATAGTTTATTAAAAATTAAAAAAATTTAAAATACATATGATTATAAAAATATTATAATTCATTTATAAAAAATTTCGTTTTTAAAATTATCTATAAAAAAATATTACTATCCATGTGTTGTAAAAGAAAAATAGTTTAAAAATATTAATAAAAAATATATTATTTTACATAGCACGGATTACTGTGCGGTAGGAAAAAAATATTTTACTTTTACACCGCACGGATAACCGTGCGATGTCAAAGAAATTTGTTTCTAATAAAATTAAAAAACGATATTAAATCTACATTGTACGGTCGCACGGATTACCGTGCGGTGTAAAAGTTATAACTTTTTTATTAATATTTTTAAAATCCAAATCTTTTACACGGTTATCTGTACGGTGTAAAAGTAATATATTTTTTATTAAATTAATAAAAATAAATTTCTTTCACACTGCATGGTAATCCGTGAGGTGTAAAAGTAATATATTTTTTAATTTAATAAAATGAATTTAATTATTATATTTTGTAATTATATTTGATAATTTTATTAAAATTTTAATTTTGTAATTATATTTGATAAATTTTAATAAAATTATATTATACTTAAAAATAATATTGTATATTTTATAAATTTTTAAAAAAGGAATTTCTTTTATTTTAAATATTTTTAAATGGAATTATTTATTTTAGTCTCTAATTTGTAATATTTTTATAATTCTACGTATTTTTAGTCTCAAATTTTAATAAAACTTATAATATTATTATAAAGTTAGAATTAGAATTAATAAATTTTAATAAATAGATTATATATTTTATATATAATATTTATATATTTCTATAACTTTTGTATGTTTATAGTTAAATGTTAATTTTTATACATTTATATAAATAATATATATTTTGTAGTTTTATATAAATTTTTAAAATTATTAAAGGCTTATTAAAATTATGAGGCATATTTAATTCAGAATAAGGCATAATCGATTCAGAATAAGACCCATATTCGATTTAGAATGAAGCTCATTCGAATGAGGAAATAGAAATTTGTGAGGCTCATACTCGATTCAAAACGAGGTGCGTATTCGATTTAGAATGAGGCATAATCAATTCAGAATGAGACCTTTATTCGATTTAAAATGAGACTCATTCGAATGAGGAAATAGAAATTTGTGCAGCTCATATTCAATTCAGAATGAGCATAATCGATTTAGAATGAAACCCATATTCAATTTAAACTGAGGCTCATTCGACTGAGGAAATAGAAATTTTTGAATGAAATAAGACTTTCTAAACCATATGAAAATTCCAACGGTGTAAAAGAATTTCCATTCGAATGATAGACTTCATCATTCGAATTCAAATCTCATCTTGAGTGTATGGATTAAATACACCTTTTACACCGTATGGATTTAAATTTGATGCAAAAGGTATAACTAATTACTAATATATTATATATAATTATATTATATTAATATTATTTTAGACCTTTAAAAGAATCAACCTATATGGATTATATTATTTTAGACCTTTTATATGTAAAAGAATCAACCTGCGGGTTAGGCGGGTTGAGCCCGCGGGTTGACGGGACAGCCCGCCAACCCGCCGTTTTAATTTTTTTTTTAAAAAATGCATATTATATATATATATTTTCTTACCTTTTTTCATCCGATTTTTTTTACAAAGGAAAACGTAACATTAAACTCTATTTTTAGGAAATTATTGAACACTTATTAATGAAATTGGAAAGAGTATCATGAAAATATGCAATCTTATAGAAAAAATTGGGTAAAAAAATTTTCAATTCACTTGTTTGGTTATTTTAAGCATTTCAAAGGCACAAAAGTAGTTTATTGCTAGTCTTGCATTAAATGCTTTTGCAATGCTCGTCATCGATATTATGGTATTATGAACGTTGGATTTATGCCGGAAATAGTTGCAGAGGTGCACATTCCTTGTTAATTAATGAGAGCAATTAGGATTTATGAGAGTAATTAGGATTTAAACCAACGAAATATGAAAAGGGAAGGATTAGACAAAAAGTAATATCTATTGTCAGATCGAGATTTCGTCAGATAAAGATAGTACTCGAGTTGTATTTTCAATAACTAGAGTGTTGAAGAAAACAATCTGTGAAAGATTTGAATTCCATGAAGCACAACTCGAGTTTTATAGACATTATTAGAATTTCATATCACTTTTGTTATAACTCAAGTTTCTACTGAAGATTTTGTGAAGAGAAATATGAAAACTTTTGTTGATAACTCAAAGTTGTTGTAACACAAGTATTGCATAACTTGAGATTTGATTACCTAACTCGAGTTTTTATAAAGCAATTTCATATTGTTAGCTTTGAAAAGTTCCTTCAAAACTCGAGTTTTGACACTAAGAACTTGAGTTTTGTAAAACTCCTTTCTAAACTTGAGTTTACAATGGAAGTGTTTGAACTTTGAAAACCATTTTCATCCTAACACTTGAGTTTTCAAAACACAACCTCGAGTTTTATAGAACTTGAATCATAACTCAAGTTTTCTGAAGAGCTGTTGAACTTTCAAAACCTTTTTTCCTTCGAAACTCAAGTTTTGCAAATCATAATTCAAGCTTTCAAAAAATTCTACAACTTGAGTTTTCTTCAAAAGTTTTGAGTTTGAAAAACAAATTCTATCTCTCGAAACTCGAGTTCTTCAACACTTCTTTTCATAACTCGAGTTTGTTTGAAAGTGTTGAGTTTCAAAAACATATTTTCAAGAATAAAACTTGAGTTTTATGAATCTAAAATTAGAGTGCTACACAACTTCCATAAAAACTCGATTTTTCTTCAAAGTTTTGTAAGCAATCATTTTGGAACGATGATTCAAGTTAAACAGGTGCAAAATGGTTTCTAACCCTACAAAACATAAAACACGTTTTGTTATCATCAAAACATGGTTTCACACAAGCTTACATAAATAGACACAGTGATCATATTTGCTTCTTCAATACTTATGCCACATTATAAACTTGTCGAATTGTTTATACCATTATCTCAAAGATTGTTTGAATCCGTATAATGATTTTTCAAGTTTACATACTATATTCTCCTTTCTAGCAACCTCCAATCCTTCTGGTTGAGTAATGTAGATTTCCTCTTCTAAGTAGAAATGCAGTTTTAACATCCATATGAACTAGTTCCAAATCTAATTGTGCTACTAAGCCAACAAAATTGTGATAGATGAATGTTTAACAACGGGAGAAAATACCTCATTATAATCATTTCCCTCATTTTATGCATAGCCTTTAGCTACCAATCGTGCTTTGTAGTGTACATCTTCGTGGTTAGGAAATCCTTCTTTCTTAGCATATACCCATTTGCAACCAGTTGCTTTCTTAGCACAATACACATAACACTACAAAAAATAGTATTTAGCAGCGGTATATTAGTAGCGGTTATCAAAACCGCTATTAAGCCATGAACTTTGCAGCGGTTTTAGGTCAAAACGATACTAATTTGTGACGAAAATCTATTAATGATTTTAGTAGCGGTTTCAAACCGCTACAAAAACAAAAAAAAAATTGTTGTGGTTATTTTTCAACTTTCCAGTGGTTTTAATAAAGGCTGACCGCTACAAAAATGAAAGGTTGTCAGTGGCAACGACATTTGTAGTGGTTTTCATAACCGCTACTAATTTGTAACACAATTTGTAGCGGTTTCTTCAAAAATAACCGCTACTAAATGGCGCCATTTCCGAGGAGGCGTGTTGATTTTGTAGCGGTTGAGGTAGCGTGTTTTTGCAAAACCGCTACTAAATCATCGACTATATAAACCCCCCTTTCCCCTCACTTCATCACTTTCATCTTTTGGAAACGTCACATCAGAGAGCAAATTTTAGAGTTTCCTAAAATTTTTTAGATATTCAATTTTTTGTTAAGGTTAGTTTTAATTCTTTTATGTATTTAATTTTTTTTATTTTTTATTTTTTAGATATTTAGATTTATTTTTAAATTTTTTATTTATTTTATTTTAATTACATTTTTTCATAGGGTTGATCAGGAGCGCAGTCAGAGGCATGGGAAGGAGCCTATGTTCCCAGAGGGTGGAGATGGTCAAGAGGAGGCCAGAGACATTATATTGAGTGTTGACAACTTCGATGTCGGTGATATCCACATCTCATTCGGTGAGATGTTTGAGGACCAAGACATTGAGAGGGACTAAGGAATCTGGCGCCCTTCTACTAATCGATCCACTAAGTTTGAGGTCGACGTCCCAAACACTGTTGATGCGGGGGACTGGGCCAGATTTGTCCGATTCAGGAGGTCGCCGAAGCAGAAGGCTGTATCGATGAGGGCTGTGTGGAGCCGATCCAGGCAAACAATCCACTATACGGCAGGATCGAAGCTGTTCTCCGTGGCATACTTGGAGCTGGATGAAGCGACACAGAGGGAGGGCCGAAGGGTGATCTACGGGGAGATGTTTGTGGCCACTCACAGACACACAGATGGATCTCCCCTGATGCAGGAGACCGATGAGATAATTTTAAATATTTTTAAATTTAAAATTAATTTTTTAATATGTAGTTTTTTATAATTAATTTTTAAATTTTATAATTAATTTTTGAAATTAGTAATTTTATAAATAATTATTAATTTCATAATGAATTGTAATTATTTTTAATTTTGATAAATATTTAAACTATTTAATTAAATTTTAGATAAATAATTTTGTAATTTTGATAAATATTTAGATTTTTTAATAATTAATTGTTAAATTATTTAATTAATTTTGAAATTAGTAATTTATAATTATTTAGTTATTTGATAATTAATTTTTAAATCTTATACTTAATTTGTAAATCGTAAATAATTTTATTTGTACTTAATTTTTACATTACATATTTTTAATTTTTAATATTTTGAGCTACCTCCTTTATCGGCCATGGCCCCCTACCCCTACTACCTCCACCACCCCAGCTCTCCAACCCGAGGATCCCCAGCTCTCAAGCGGATAATTGATTTCTGTATTCTTTTTTATTTTTTATACAATTTTTGTTTATTTATTTAAAATTTTGTCTTATTATTGAATATTATTTAATTGAGATTTTTGTTGATACCTTGTTTTGATGATAACAAAAATTGTGTTAAATGATTGCAAAATGATTTTTAAATCACAAGCTTTGAGTATTGAATTAGTACTTCTTGAAAATACTCGAGTGTTTTGTCAAAGTGTTGATAGTACTCGAGCAGTGGAATCCAATACTCGAGTACTGCATGTTTTGAACTTAAGAAAATTGAGCACTTCCAGCTAACACTTCAAGTATTGACATGAAGTATTGTCAATACTCGAGTGTTGGAATATGGCACTCGAGCACTGTGCTTTGAAAATGAGTTTTTAGACTATGCTCTAAGTGAACACTGCAAGTATTGGCTGACAGCAGAGCCAATGCTCGATCACTAGGTTTCCAGTACTCGAGCATTGAGGTTTTTGAAAACACTTCAAGTTAACACTTCAAGTATTGGTTGAAAGTATTGCCAATACTGGAGTCCTGAATTTCAGCACTCGAGTGTTGACCATTTTTCTATACACTGTCAAGTAACACTTCCAGCATTGGCTGACAGCACAGCCAACACTCGAGCACTGCTTTTTCAACACTTGAGTGTTGAGACTTTTGACAATGCTGTCAAGTGACACTCCAAGTGAAAGCTTCCAGCAGAGCCAACACTCGAGCAAAGATTTCCAGCACTCGAGTGTTGTGACCCTTCACTCAACACTGCAAGTGTTGACTGCCAGCACTACTAACACTCGAGTACCAGTTTTCCATCACTCGAGT
Source organism: Vachellia pachyceras (assembly GCA_025593235.1). NCBI lineage: Eukaryota > Viridiplantae > Streptophyta > Magnoliopsida > Fabales > Fabaceae > Vachellia > Vachellia pachyceras. The sequence goes on from JANTPZ010101738.1 coordinate 14,557, forward strand.
ATCAAGCTGAAAATTTTCACTGTTCATCAATACTCTATCTCAACACTTCCAGTATTCACTTCCAGCATTACTAGCACTCGAGTATCATTATTTCATCACTCGAGTATTATGATTCATCAAAATTATTTTTCATCACTTGCACAGAATACTCGAGTATTTCTAGAAAGTATTGTTAACACTCAAGCATTGAAATATGGAACTCGAGTATTTGATTCTTTTCGAAACACTTTCACATAACACTCGAGCATTGCATCAAAGCATTGTACTTTTCATTGAAATACCTTGAACAACACTCGAGCATAAAAACCTTATGCTCGAGCACTATCTCTCTCTCTCTTTGATAGTTTTTGAGTCTGACACACGTCACCTACGCTTTACACCTACTTTCCTTATTTGTGTAATGACATTTTTGAATTCTAACTGCTCTCATGAATGCAGCAGCTTGAAACATTAAATAAGGAAGGAAACACAGGCATGTTCTGAGACTCGGAGATTTTAACATTTCTTCTGTAATCTTCAACCTCGACTGACTCAAAGGCATTAAATGCCATTAATGCAGAAGCCATTGGTCGTTGATGAGAGTCACGGCTATTGAATGCAGTCTAACAGACATTTCATCTATTCTCAACTATAAAAGGACCAGCATTCATTACAGAAGCTAAGAGAACATTCTGAGCATTTAAGTCTGCATCTATTACGCTCTCTGTAATCTTTCATTAAGTCATTATGAGCTTCATTATTAGCCATTTACTCTTTTGAGAGAGATATTTAAGGCTGAAATACTTTGTAATCTTGTGAGAAACTCAAGGACAGGGCCTTGAGTATTTTGGGTTGAAAGTGAGTTAGAAAACAGAGAGTGTCATACTCTATTTTAGTGAAAAGAGAAAGGGGAGTGATTCCCAATTTGTAAAAGCTTGTGAAGCCTGAGTTTGTTGCAGATAGTGGATTTGGAAATCTCAGGGGTGCCCTGAGGACTGGACGTAGGTCAAGGAGACCGTACCAGGATAAATCTCTGTGTTCATATTACTTTCTCTCTCTCAGTGACTTTGTTTTCTATTTCTGTGAAGTTTAAAGTTCTTAAATTTTTATATTAGACCAATTCACCCCCTTCTTGGTCAAATCCCATTCTAACAATTTTAAATTTTATTAATACTATAATTTTACAAATTAAAGTTAAATAATATTAAAAAGCATTAAATAAAATAAATATTTAATTAACAAATAATTTTACAAGTTAAATTTAAATGATTTTTTATTCTAAAATTAAATGATTTATTTTAAAATTTGATTCACTTTACTTAAAGTAAAATAAATTAATTATTATTTACATTTTTACTAATTATTAGTAATTTTTGAATTTTACTATTATTTAAATTTTGAATAATTATTATTAATTTTTGGAAAAAGAATTAATTATTAACAAATGTGAAATTTTAAAGAAAAAACCCTCTATTTTAGCAGCCGTTATGAACCGCTACTAATTTGAAATTTTTTTAAAAAAATTCCCTCTGTTTTAGCAGCGGTTATAAACCGCTGCAAATTTGAAATTTTAAAAAAATATTCCCTCCGTTTTAGTAGCAGTTATAAAACGTTGCAAATTTGAAATTTGAAAATTTGCCTATTTTTTTGTAGGGGTTATTGAACAGCTACAATTTCCAACGGTCAACTGATTAGCAGTGGTTGAGAACCGCTGTAAAGTTTAACGATTATGCATTTTGTAACGTTTTTTGCAGCCGTTTAGAACCGCTGCAAATTTTGGACTGTTGACAAACTCCAGATTAAGCCTTCCAAAAATCAAGTTTCTTGTCAAATTATCCATTTTGTCTCTAATTTCTATCTCTTATCACACGTTCTTATTCTTTGCGATATTGCGCTCAAGTCTCTTATGATGGATAAGTCATGGATCAGGTTTCCTCGCACGTCCGCTCGATATTTGGCTGGATTAAACAGTTTCTTCGATTTTGCTGATACACATGGCAAGATTAATGGTAAGATTTTATGTCCCTGCTCTAAATATAATTTCAAAAAATGGCATGTTAAAGATGTTGTTAAGGAACACTTTATAGTTAAGTTGTTCCCTCAAAGTTACAAAAAACTAAGTATATCATGGAGAAACTAGTGATGTCTTGAGAGAGTGTCCTCCTGCACTCTTGCAAATAGGAGTGGAAGAGGATCGGGTTGACCCCGTCAATGATGCACTTCATGATGCTTTTTGGGTTCATGACAATGTAGTCACAAATGAAATACAAGGTCTGAAACATCAGTATATAAGGAACGCAGAAGCTCGTACTTTCTTTAAGTTCATGGAAGAAGCTGACAAAGCTATATATCCTGGGTATGAAAAATACTCCAAATTATCTTTTTTAATTAAATTGTATCACATTAAGTGTCTATGTGGTATATATAATAGGGGAATGTCGATGATATTAACATTGTTGCTCGACGCATTCCCTGAAGCATCGATCCCAACATCTTTATATGATGCAAAGAAGATTATCACTAAATTGGGTTTGAAGTATGAAAAAATCCATTCCTATCCGAATGATTGCATGCTTTATTGGGGAGAAGATGCTGATAGAGAAATTTACAAGCGGTGTAACACCTCGAGATACAAGCCAGATGAGAAGGGGAAGAATAAGAAGAAGAAACCTACAAAGATTCTTAGGTATTTTCCTTTAAAGCCATGACTTCAGATATTGTATTTCTTGACTAAAACTGCTGATCACATGAGGTGGCATACTGTTGAAGTGAATCCCAATGGTAAGTTAAGACATTCGTGGGATTCCAAGGCTTAAAAGGGGTTTGACAAAGAATTTCCAGATTTTGCGGAGGATCCCAAAAACATACGCCTTACTCTGGCGATTGATGGATTCAATCCTTTCGGGAACCTAAGCACAAGTTACAGTATTTGGCCTGTGGGATGTAGCTGTTGATCAAACTTAACCACTATAAATTTGCAGCCAAGTGGTGTGAAGCTCATCACCAAAATTGTAGGGTTTGGTTGTAGTGGATTTAGAGTAAAGAGTCATTGCAAAATGCGAAGCGTCAAAATTTGTGATTTATTTAGTAGCGGTTCAAACAACTACTACAAATTGTCACGCTGACCGGTAAGGATCTTTAATTGTGATAGAGGTTTGTCACAATTTTGGAATAAATAACTATTGCAAAATATGAGACATCGTGATCTGTAATGCATTTAGCAGTGATTCAGACAACAGCTACAAATTGTCATGTTGACCGAAGAGGTTTATAGCGGTTCATGTAATAGCTCATAAAAAGGGAAGAAGAGATGGAGAGAAATTAAAAGTAAATTTAAATTATAACAGAAACAATGTGTGAAGATATTTAAAATCTAAAGAAAATTCTAAATCCATCTTCTTAAGTTATTAAGATATTCACCCAATATAGGATTTTTGAAGTATCCCAATCAAATCTAAAAATAATATAATTTAAGTTTAAGTTGAGATATTGTTCAGTTTAATACTAAATTAAATATTAAAAAGACAGCCA
>JANTPZ010101739.1:0-10772 GCA_025593235.1 Vachellia pachyceras
GTAAGGAAGGTAAGGAAACTAAAAAAAAGTAGATAATTATCATTACTTAGTATTAAAGGAACCTAGCTGTGTGTGAGAGATTCTTATGTTATTGGTATGACTTTGTAAGAATAATTTGTAAATATTTCTGTAAGTGTTTCCAGATATTTGAGGCATATTATATTTTGGTGAAGTCTTGAGATTTGATTTGCTTAAACTTTTCTTATTTTTTTTTAAAAAAAGCCAAGTGTAGTGGTTTAAAATTTTCCAAGTGGAAGTGTATGTATAAAGTAGTAATGGTTAAAAGAAGGTCTTATAAAGAACTAGGATAAGAAATATTGTTCATGGTGGAGATCATGCCCAGGTGGCAATTGATCGAAGGTTTAATAGAGGAAAAGTTGAGCATTTTGCCAAATCATTGATAAATATTATTTTCTAATTCTTAATATAAAAGCTAAATAATGGATTTGTTTTTGTTCTAAATATGATATTTATATCAAATATCTTTTAAATTTATAATTTTCTCTCGACGACATCTAATATTTCTATTGGTTGAACATGTTAAAGAGTTGCATCAAGAGTCAATGTCAATAAATATCATTAATAAGAATGTTTAAAAATCAATACCAATTTATTATGTAATGTTGTAATATTCTTAAATTAATTATTTAGCTTTTTATTAAGGAGTGAATGATGTAAGTATTAAACAGGGATAATTGTGTCTAATAACAAAATCAAAATCTCTTATTTCTAAGGACTACGGAAGGTGGATACTCACTTGTTCACTTGTAAATTAGCATTGTTAGTGGTGAATAGGATTATATATATTTTTAGTTGTAAAGCCAAGTTATGGGAATAACAAATACTCATTGTACAACTGAGAAAAATAGGTTTGAGTAATAAATTTCAAGGTATTCTAAATAATTTAATTTGTGAATTTGCTCTTCAGTATAACTTTTTTTTTTACAAAATACATGTATCTTTTACTAAAGGTGGTTTTATTTGATGCATTATCAAACACAAAATGTAAACCGTAAAAAAATTGGAAGTCGGACATATGTATTTTGCTAATTGTAAGCCCGAGGAATGTTTTGTATTGGGCCCTTATTTTCTGAGTTACCAAAGTACAGAAAATATTTAAGGTTTATTAGGCCAAGCCCAACGAGATTAAAAAGGTTGAAGAAATGCGCCACTGGGGAGACTGAAAAGAGTCAAGATATTACACGTCTTTGTGATTTTGACCAAAAAAAAAAAGTTACAAAAGTAACAGCAACATCATTTTTGGGCTACCCATTATCCGTGAGTTCAACTGATGAAGGGATTGGGTTAGTACTCTCACATAAAAAGAGATGGTTCGATTCTTGGGAGTGTCACTTAGTTGTTGCTCTAGTTGCAATGCTTGGGGAGGCATCATTATAGCTAAGTGAAGCTAGGTTAACCTACCTGTGTGGTCAGACCAAGGGTTTGCTTGGCTTGCTCCAGTGCCCGCATGGACAGACCCCTGTGGATCATGAGTTAGGTGTTCTGTCTTTAGATCGTGGGTGAGTCCATCCCCTTTCCTAAAATTTGTATATATATAAAAAAAACATCAATTCTGGGCTCACCGCCACCTTCATGAGGGTAAGTTCTTCGATCTTCTTCCAGCTTACTTACAACCCTGTAAGACACAATAGATAATTTATTAGAACTTGAGGAATAATTTAGAAATTCCTGATAATATTATAATAACGATGCTTTTCCAGTGATCATGTTTCAGCTATTTCTCTGTTACCTCAACTTCATCCAGAACGGTGAGCTGAATGAGGCTACCAGAATGAAATAATCTTGTAATGTTCAGAATGTGAGTAAACTCGTGCTCATTAAGGTGAAGAAGTGAATATAAATTCATGGTCTTTGTAAGAAACAACTGATATTTCCAAGATTTCCACAACAATGGTAACCTACATATCAAAAGAAAAGTGAGCTTTCATTTATAGGGTGGCGGAAAAAAAAAATTCATATGTGAAGTTATACAGTAACTGTATAAGCAAATTAAACCAGATATAAGAACTTACACTGTAAATTTGCAGCATATACATATCAACGATGGTGATAACTTCATGCGTATTCTTCTGAAGAGGGGAAGAGACTGAGGAAAATCTTAGATATGAATGAGGTGATTTGTGGAAGAACTTCCCTTTTATAATGATGTAGCATACTAATATGATGCCATATGTCAATCATGCCGAAGTTTCACTGAGAAAAAAAGAATACGTTGATACATGTGATTTACAGTATAAAATTAGGTGTCAGTCTGTTTCTTACTTTCTTTCTTTTTTTATTTCTTTGTATGATTCTTTTTTTTTTTTTTGTGACGTGAAGCAATCTAATAATGCATATTATGGCTTTTTTGTCAATCATGCCAAAATTTCCTATTAATCGGTTGTCCCGGATTACCTGATCCAATTGAAAGAAGGTCAGGGATTTAGAAAAAGGTATCGGATACCGAGGGTTTTCGGGGGGCCAAAGGCTCAATCTACTTGTTGTTCACAAAAAAAAAAAAAGAACAAAATTGATACATGTGATTGGGAGTGTGCAAAAATTTATAATGATATAACATATAAATGTGGACCAATATAATAACACCTACCATGGCTCATTTGTCAATCATGCCGAAAATTTGCTGAAAAGAACAGGGTTGATGCATTTATTGAGAGTATGAGGAAACTTTTTGGTAATAAATTATATTATAATGAGTGAACTTATAGGTAAAATTTTATTTTTATAAAATTTAATTAGCAGAAAATATTATTAAATAAATGCAAGTAAAATTTATTTATATTAGTATAATAATGAGTCCTAGTAATGATATAAAATTAATATATTAGTTTTATACTTTAAATGTTCTAAATTTGTCGCAAATCAATGTTGATGAATTACATAATAAACCTTACCCCCAAGACATTTCATGTTATAGTTTGAAATGTTGGGTTGCAAGTTATTGTATGGTTAGTTGGTAGAAAAGAAATTGTATGGTTAGTAGTAAATTACAATAATTCAAGATCCTATTAGGCTTAAGGAGATCATAATATTTTTTGGGAGATTTATTGTAAGGTCCCAAAGAAAGAAGTTATTTATCAAAAGGTCCCAAAAGTTGTCAATGACAGCTGCTCCACTTGTCAATGGTGCTTCTCGACTTGTCATTGATGACCTCTTGGGACTTTTTTTGTGTGAATAACTTTCTTCCTTAGGACCTTACAATAAATCTCCCTTATTTTTCTCCTTAATTAACTTAGCTAAGTGACTTGCTTGAAAAACTGGTCTCTTCAGTTTGCCACAAATTCTCACTCTCTTTGGGGTGCTTGGTTACACAATTACTCACTTAATTATGAAAAGCTAGGAATGCATAAAAACTTTAATGGGCCAAAAACTTCATAGGTATTCTTTTGATCTTTGACGAAAGCATAAATAAAAAGTAAGAAAGATTGAAATTGTTTGAGGAAGTTTCTCATTTAATTTTCGTCTTCTCGTATTTAATAAAATTTATTATTTTATACATATACAACAAAAATATAATTGGTAATATTGTGTAAATAAATTTTTCTCACTCATTTAATTTCTTAAACACTTTACGCAAACTGTTAAAAAATAAAAGATTAATTATTTGCCTTTTGACATATTATTTATTCCAGTATCAGAATAGTGTGCTTAGCCAAAAAAAAAAAAGTTGGAATATAGCGCTTTAAAATAACACCTCCAATTGCCTGGCAACTTCATACTTATGCTTTTGATATTTGGGTGCATATTTTATCATTTAATTTTGAGATATAGGTAAAAATTATTTATTTGAAAATTTTTATTTGTTAGAATGACTAATTATTATCTTTTTCATATGCAAAAAGTACTTGTATTTTAAAAAATTTTATATATTTTTCATATTTCAGGTAAATCTAGAAAATAAATTTTTTATGCATTACTTTAAACCAATTTCCCCTTTATTTTGTTGCCTTCGTGTATTTTCAAGAAACATATAACAATTAAATTTACTATTTGATATTGTTGGAGTGAAATATTTAAGAGTGGACACAAAAGAAATATAAGAGGTAAATTGTGAAAGTTTTTCTCATTTATTTTCCTAAAATACATATGCTCGCTCTATACATTTGTAGAATTCTCATATGTATCATTTTCATCCTTGATAATTTCCATTTAGGGATGGAACATATTAGCGACATTTGTCTTAGCGACGGAAAATAACCATTTAGCGATGGATTTTTCCGTCTCTAAATGACATTTTTCTGGTAGCTAAGGAAATAAAATTAATAAAATTTGTTATTCAATACACATACAACATAAATATAAGAGGTAAATTGTGTAAATTAAAACGAAACGATTAATTATTTTGCCAGTTACATGTTACATGTAATGTCATTTATAGTTTCAATATCAGTCCCTTTTTTCTCTTTCAACTGTTAAACAGACCTATACATGATTTCTTGACCCTAGCTCATGTGTAGAGAATTCGATGGGACTGAACTGATCGATTTTTTATTTAAATACCTAATAATATCATACAGAAAAAACACCAGACAACAACATTAATAATACGAATCGATACTATTATAATCTCTATGGCCCTGTCACAGATTGACGAACAGTTTTCCCGTGGTTGCACCAGCAGCACCAGTCGAAGAAAATTCATGAGGGAATGATGAAACTTTGGCTGGTGATGAGCCCAACACTATTAATCTAGGGCAACACAAACCCCATAAACACCATTTCCACTGCCAATCCATTTTTGGAAGCATTTGAGGCTGAATCAGTGGCTGCATGGAGTCTGCATGAAAATGTTGCTTTAGATTAGTCCATGAGAATGAGATATAGTAATATAAAAAATTATACATAAAAGGGAACTTGGAATTACGTACCGTGATAGGCTTCTCTAGTAATTGCAGGAAAAAAGAGCAGTTCAGGTTTCTATTGCTATTATTATTATAATGTTTAGAATGTGAGTAAATTCCCAGTCTTTGTAAGTAGCTAGCAACAACTCGTATTTCCAAGCCTTCCATAATAATGTTAACCTGCATGTCAAAAGAAAATTGAGCTTTCATTTGCAGGGTGTCTGATAAAAAATATGTGTCTGTGTGTGTCAAATTACACAGTAGATTATACAGGCAAACTAGGTAGAAGAAGAACTCACACCGTGACTTTGCAGTGTATACATGTCAATGATAGTAAAAACTTACAGACGCATTCTTTTAAAGAAAAAAAAAGTCATAGTAAGAATTTTAAAAAAGTTATATGTTAAACTTAATTAGTTAAAATGAAAAAGTAATAAAAAAGTATGTGGGTAGATATAAGGAAAAAAATTTCCTCTCCAGTTTCTCTCCATTTGTGGAGAGAAAAGTTGGGGAGAAAATGTGAAGGGACTCATACCCCATTTTCTCTCCAACTTTTCCTTCCTCCCACTTTTTCTTTCAATCCAAACACAGAGTTACAGACGCATTCTTTTAAAGAGGGGAGAGATGAAGGAAAATCTTTGAAATGAATGAGGAGAATTATAGAAGAATCCTCCTTTTATAATGATGTAGCTAGTGCCAATGTTAAGCCATCTAATAACATTTGTCCCTCATGCCAAGATTTCTGTTGAAAATAAAATAGCGTTTAGACATGTGATTGATTGACAGTGTGGAATTAGGTGTCTGCTCCTTTTTAATTTCTATGTTGAAGGATGCAGAAATTACCTCCTAGGAGATTAAGGTTGAAACATTTGATTATTGACAGCATGAAGTTAGGTGTGAAGCCATATATTAATAAAAAGATACCTTAGATGATTTGATTTGTCAATCATAAGGTTGAAAAATGTGATTATTGACATTGTGGAATTAGTGTAAGTTTGTTTCTCTTTAATGTCTTTGTATGATTTAAAAAAAAATTCATAAAAGCATATTTGTAAGTTTAAATATAAATACAAATAATTAATTTTCTAATGCTTAATTTTTTTAATTTAAATATGGCTAAAATATATATTTGATCATTTAATCCCTTAATTGTTGAAAATTTGAATATTGGTTGGAATTTCTTGCAAAATAAATGAATTTACAGAGGTTGTTTTTGCAGGGGGAGCACTTTTTTCTCCTTTTTATGTACATTTAATTCAAATTTAAAATGATACAAATTAAATATATATTCACTTCATAAGATTGAATTCAAATATTAAAATTCAAACTAAATATAAAATATACATTAAATGATCAACAATAATATAATATTAATTAGGCTTACATTATGATCAGAAGTTATTCACATATTTTTATTAATCAATTTTAATTTAAAAAAGCGGAATGGATTTGCCAATCCACTTTTTGACGTGTTCAACCCATATTTATAAAATATCACAGCAGGCAACTACACATTATGAATGTAGAAACCAAAAGCCGTTTGCATGGGTAGCATATTATAAATTTTTTATCTTGATTTCTAGTCTTTATTTAAGAACACTATCTTTATTGACATTGCTAATACAATATAAATAAATAATAACAACAGCTATGTATACCAGGCATTACCGACTGTGTATTGCAAGGAATATTCAAGAATATTACTCCTTTTATTTTGTTGTTTGTTTTCAATGCTCTGAAATGGCATCGGAGCCTACTGCTTTACCGCTATGGCTGAGTCAACATTGTCATCTTCTTCCTCTTCTCCCTCACCCTCACCCTCTTCCATCCGTACTCCTTCCTTTCCGTTCAATGCCTCCTGCTCCTTACTTCTGTCAAGCTCATCACTGATAATTATCTCATATGGGGGCACATATATTACCATATATGTATGGCCAGCGCCTATTTTGTTATATTGATGGTTCAAAACTTCAACCCTCTTTTAAAAATTCTGATGGCACTCCCAATCATGCATATATAAAGTAGTTTGAACAGGACCAACTTGTGGTCTCATTGCTCATTTCCTCTTTATATGAGAAACTCATAGCTCAGGTTATGCGACACAAAACTTCTATGACAATATGGTTTGCCCTTGAAACATCTTTTTCCCAACAATCTCAAGCAAAGGTTCTCTACCTACAACAACAAATTACCTCTCTAAAGAAAGGAGGAGAAACTATTCAGGAATATTACAGTCGTGCCTCTATGCTCGTTGATTCTCTAGCAGCAACTGGAAGTCCAATTTTTTATTTTGACTTCATCACATATCTTCTTGGTGGCCTTTGTACAGAGTATGACTCCATTGTCACAGCCCTCAACCCAATGAGCTCATCATACACCAGAAAAGTTCCTCAGTCACCTTTTAGCTTATGAAGCTCACCAGAAAAATTTGCTTAAAATACCTGCAACAACCATCACCGCCAATCTGGCCTCTCAAAACTCATCATCTGCTCCTCTTCTACCAACTCCACCTTCATCACGTGTAAGAGGGAGCAGGGGTTACTCTTTTCGAGAACGTGGGGGATGCTCCTTCAGCTTGGCCACATGCAACTCTTATCATGGTGGTCTTTTTAATAGGGTGGATGCTTCAACTCATATACATCTGATCATAATGTTCTCTATCAAGTGTGTGAGAAGCCAGGCCATACTGGCAAGAATTGCTATTACAGATACGATCATATACATACCAATCTCCTGGACCCAATTCTATTTCAACTCATTACTTTGTGTTTCCTCCAGCAATCGAGGATTCTCTTTGGTACCCAGACATTGGAGCTACAAATCATATGATCTCAGATTTTTCAAATTTGAACATCAATTCTCATGATCTCATCCTTACAACGGATCTAATTCAGTGCATGTCGGTGATGGAGCACCTCTTTCGATTCACAACACTAGTACTGGTCAACTTATTTCCTCTGCTCATATGAAAATCTTCATATCAATTTATGTTGCTACTTTATATGTGACAATTGTATAGAGTTTAGTTTCAGTTTTTCATCAATTTTTCCCCAGAAAAGGGTAATTTTTTCGTATGCAAATTAAAGTCCTTGATTATGTTTGTTCCTCAATTGTCTTAGTTTTAATCTTCTTTTTTTATAAGCTTTAGCAGAAAAATTTATTAACTTAATACAACAACAAATTTATAGAGTCTTATAACAAGTATGCCTTTGATATTCTTCGATGAAAACATAAATAAGGCAGAAAGATTGAAATTGTTAGAGGTGGTTTGTCCTTTAATTTTGGAAAACTCGGTAAAAAAAATATTTGATTGAAAAATTGGGTTAAAGTACAAATCTTCCCATGAAGTTTTTTGTCATAACTAATATTGCTTCAAAAGTTTAAAAATGGAGCAATGTTGCCCTGTAAAAATATTAATAAATAATGTTAATAATGTTAGTTTTAAAGAAATGCGGTAATATAACTCTATTTTAAAATTTTCATAGTAACATTCTTCCTAAAAAAATTCTATGACAACGTTATTTCGATAAAAAATTCTAAAGGTAAATTTGCACTTTAACCTTCAAAACTTTTTTGATTGCTTGTATTATGAAGGATTTAATACCTTTTTCCTTATTTCAGGTTATTTCGGCTGATAAATTTGTTCAACCTATACCTTTTTTGCGAATTTTCCTTTCGTTCTCATCATATTTAAAAGAAATTAAATTAATAAATTTATTATTTGATATTGTTGGAGTGAGATATTCAAGAGTGGACACAGCAGAAATATAAGAGGTAAATTGTAGAAAATTTTCTCATTCATTTTCCTAAACTCCATGTGAGCTCATGATCCTCATCACTCTGTATATGTAGCATCCTTATAATGTTTGGATTGTGAGTAATTAAACCGTGACTCGAAGAACTTAAATACCAGCGAATTGGATATTCCCTTAAACAAAACATTCTTAATACTTCATATAACAAGAATATTACTAATCAATCTCTCTCACACTACTGCAACAGAACTAAACTCGTTCCAAGGCAACGTAGGAAGACGACGAATCTCGCTTGACACTCTGCGAGGGATTATCCGACGACACTTTGCACATGCATTAATCTGGCCTTGCACTGCACGAACCATTTCTGGAAGCATTTGAGGCATTAATCTCGCTTTGAATGAATGAATGAATGAAAAGGCAGAAACTGAGGCAGAAACTGTGACCACATATAGTGATATAAGCTATCAAAAGCTACTAAAAGGGAATTTCAAGTTACCTTGACAGTTGACAGGCCTCTCCACTCTCCAGTAATAGCAGCCAAAAGGAGCAGTTCAGATTCTATTGCTCCATCAGTATAATGATTTAGAGGTAAACTCGTGCAAATACTAACAAACATGCTTAAATTTTAAAACGTAAAAAATGGTTATATTAAAGAATTTGGACTCATTTTATTATAACATTTGACAACCATGCTAAAGATGATCTATATGTGATTACCAGTGTAAAATTAGATGAGTTTCCTTATCTATAATGTGTTTAGGATTATGGGGCAAAAATAATTCGGAAGTTTTTCAAAAGTGTACTAGTCGCACGAAAGTTGTCGACGGAACATTTTGGATTCAGAAGTTTTTAAAATGGGGCATTTGGATTCTACCATTAAAAAATCCATTAAAATTGACTAATCTTTCCATTGGAAAGATAACGGTCAATGTTAGGATTTTCAACTACATAATTTAAAATGCCCCATTTTAAAACTTTTAGGTTCAAAGTGTCCCGTTGACGACTTCTGTATGACTAGTGTGCTTTCAAAAAAAACTTCAGGTTATTATTTTTGTTCCTTAACCCATGTCTTTATTCGAATTGTTTGGGAAAAACTATTTGTCAAAATATATTTGTGAGCTTAAATATTAAAATCATCAAAAATTATTTAGCATCTTGAAAAGTCAACACATATTTATTATAAATGAATATTTTTTAATAATCAATTTAAATAATTTTTTTAAAACTATACAAATTAATTATCTAACTCTTTTATTAATTATAGGTGGGCGAGAGTATATCATATTTATTCCCAATGCAGTTGTCTTGTATAGTTTTAATTTTATGTTTATAAACTTTAGCAGAAGATATTATTTTTATACATTGCAAGTACATTTTGTTTATATTATATAAATATCAGTACAAGGAAATAATAGTACATATTTTAGCTGATTTGCCTCACATGTCGAGTGTGGAACAGAATAACCAAAATTGTTTAGTTCATGAAATGGGTTGATGTGATTGAGAGTGCGGATTTAAGTTCAAATCGTATTTGATTGATTAGGCAATCATATTTTTGTGTAAATAAAAAATTTAGATGAATTTGATCTCAATAGTTCACCAGAATCAACAAATGCCTGGACACTTAAAAAGTACTTACTAAGGTATTTAATCTGAATGTTTAGGAAGAACTTTCTTCCAACAATATACGTAAATCAAGAGAAAATCATCTTGAAATCCGTAAAAACCATATCGAAATTCATAAAAACCATCTCGAAATTTATAAATTTTTTTTGAACGTTGTAAATTCTTCTCAGAATCCGTAAAATCACTTCTCTTTAACAGATTTCCAAACACACCTAGTATCACTCAAACAAAATATCACATTGATAGTGTGATTTAAACTTACAATCTTGTAAGTTATACACCAATTCCTTATCAACTAAACCACCTTATGTATGTGTAACATGCTTAACTTCCCATTGCAAGTGCAATACATTATTTTGTAAAATTTTATTTTGATCCCCTTCGTTCATTTGGGAAAAAATTTGTTTTAATTTATGTGCTTGTTTGGGAATGCATTTTGGAGCTTTGGAATGCATTCTCACGTAAATCAAGACAAAACTCCCCTCACATACTTAACTCTAAAATGTATGTTTAGATATGATTTTTTCCA
>JANTPZ010101740.1:0-14993 GCA_025593235.1 Vachellia pachyceras
TTTAGTTTGTTTTTTAATTTTTTTATGATTGTTTTTTATATATTTTTACCTATTTAAAAGGTTTTTTTTCAATTTATATATGTTTATATATTATGTAAATAAAAACGTTCAAATTTTTTTAATAAATAATAAAATTTGAACCGCTACAAAATTTTATTATTTTTTTTCATAAATGTTCATTTAGAAGCGGTTTATTAAACCGTTGCAAATATTTTTGGAGGGAATTTTGAACTTCGGGAAAGGAGCGGGAATTCATATTTCATTTAGTAGCGGTTATGCAACCACTACAAATAATTTTTGGAGGGAATTTTGAACTTCAGAAAATTTTTCATTTAGTAGTGGTTATGTAACCGCTGCAAACTTTGCAGAGTCAGATTTGCAAATTTTTTTGGCGGGAATTTCTTTTTTAATTAGCAGCGGTTTTATATTTGTAGTAGCGGTTTTTGACCGTTACAAAATGTCCGTACCTCCATCCGTTATATCGTGATTATGTAGCGGTTATTATATAACTGCTTCAAATTTTGTAGCGGTTTTGTCTATGTGAGTCGAGGTTTCTTTAAACCGCTACTAAATCGTTTGCCACGGTGACTTTTATAGCGGTTTAGCTAACCGCTACAACATGTTACTGTAGCCGTTATAACCGCTGCAAATACATAAAATAACCGATACTAATGCAGCCTTTTTTTGTAGTGACAAGCAAAGCCATCAACAGAGCAAATTAAGAATTTTTGTGATTCGAGTTCAAGGATTGATGCATACCTGAGAGGAAAGAGAGAAGGGAACCGATCAAAATAGATTATGGTGTTAGAATTTGAAGGCACAGTGGAAGATTAAATTTTTTTCAATCCCTTCATTTGATCTGTTGAAGGCATTTAAGTCATATAATCAAGAAGTATACCTTTCTTGGAACATTTTCCTTTTCTTTCTCATTCGGTTTCAATAAGTCAGCAACTACGATCAACTTTTTCTACTGGTATCCACACAAATAGCTTTCTAACACGAATGTATTCTAGTGCCTCCGATTCTAGAATCTCCTTCTCCCTCTCAATTTTCTCTTCTTGTTTCTATCTTTTGAATTTTCCAGATGTCCATCAATTGGAAAGCTCTAGCAATCTATTTATAAACATTGAGAACGTATCCTTTTTTCAATTTCGAAATCAATCCTTTATTAATTTCAAAATTCAAATCTTATTAGAAACTTTAAATCCAATAAATTAAATAATAGATGGCTTAATCTTAAATCCGTTGAACAGATTTAATTTAACATATTTATTTAATTTGGATAAGGAGTCATTGAGGATAGAATTTAAGTTATTTCCATAAATTAAAACAAAGATATGACATAAGATATATCTAACTTTTAATTTGTCTTTATAAATTAAATCCAAGATCTATCTTTTAAAAGAATGACAAGATATTATATCATTATCATATATAATATACACACACACACACACACACACATATATATACATACGAAATATATGTACAAATATAAATATGTGAATTTATACACACATATTTATCCTTATTGGAATATTTATTGAATTTTGGACACTTCAGTTTTTGTTGGGCTATTTTGTGTGTGACCTTGTAGGCCCATATAAAGTTGGCAGTTGGCCAATGACTATATTGGCCACAAGTTGCAAGTGACCTCTAGCCGTCCACTTTGTCATTCACTTTGCCGTCCATGTCAGTTTTCTCTTTAAAAACCCATTTGCACCTAATGGTTTTTACACCTTCAGGTGGGTCAATCAAGGTCCATATCTTATTGTCATACATGGGTTACATTTAAGACTTCATGGCATTCAGCCACTTGTCAGAGTTTGGTCCCACTACGGCCTCTTGATAGGTGGTTGGCTCATTGTGTTCAATGAGCAACACATCATGACTCCTAGTAACTAGAAATCCATATCTTTGAGGTGGTTGTCGTGACCTATCAGACCTCCGTAGGCCTTGTGTTACTTGAGGAGGCTTAACAACATCTTGTGAGTCTTCTCTATCTTCCATCTGTGGTTCTGTGGTGTCTTGAGATTCTTAAACTTCTTCGAGATGCAATTTGCTTCTACTGGTTCTTTTTTAGATGAACTCTATTTCTAGAAAGACACCGTTTCGAACAATAAACACTTTGTGTTCGGTGGGATTATAGACATAGTATCCCTTTGTTTCCTTGGGATACTCCACAAAAATGCATTTAGAGGATCTGTTTGATAACTTATCGGAGGCCTGTTGTTTAACATAGACCTCACATCCCCAAATCTTGAGAAAAGACAAGTTTGGTTTCTTCCCAGTTCATATCTCATATGGTGTCTTTTCAACTGCCTTAGATGGAACACGATTCAGTGTGAACGCAGTTGTTTCAAGTGCATGGCCCCAAAAGGAAGGTGGAAGATCTGTTTGACTCATCATAGATCGAACCATATCTAATAGAGTTCGATTCCTCCTTTCAGAAACTCCATTCCATTGTGGGGTTTATGAAGGAGTGAGTTGTGAGATTATCCTACAACCCCTAAGATGGTCAACAATCTTGGCTCAAATATTTGCCTCTCAGATCGAAGGGCCTTAATTGTCTTGCCAAGTTGGTTTTGCACTTCATTTTGGAATATTTTGAACATTTTAAAAGATTCAGACTTATATTTCATTAGATAAACGTAACTATACCTACTGAAATCATCTATAAAAGTAATGAAGTACACATAACCTCCTCTGGCAAGTGTATTTAGTGGTCCACATACATCTGTATGTATGAGGCCCAATAAATTAGTGGCCTTCTCGCTATGTACAGTAAAAGTTGCTTTAGTCATCTTTCCCAATAAACAAGATTCACACGTATTGATTGATTGAAAGTAAAACGAGTTAAGAAATCCAACTTAATGGAGTTTAGAAATGTGTTTCTCATTTATGTGGCCTAAACGACAATGCCATAAGTAGGTTGGATTCAAATCATTTGATTTAATCCTCTTAGCAGTTATGTTATAGATATTTTCACTTGCGGGATGTTCTATATTTAAAAGGTAATTATCAAGATGCAGATTAACATCAACATAAAAATGTCATTACAATAAATAGAACATTTACCATTCCCGGCAATGGAAGTATAACCTTCCTTATCTTTTCCAGATCTTTTAGATAGAGTTTGCAATTCTTCTTCTAATGACCAGGTTCATTGTAGAAGAAGCACACTCCTTCCTTTGAAAGCTTTGCCTTTTTTCGCTGAAACAAGGCAAAGCCCAGGATACAATTCTGCCTTCGGGGGAAGCAAACCCATTCTATATCTTCAGTTACACTTCTAGCTACCTCTTCAGGCATGCTCCTCCATATAGTTTTCTGTTCATGCTGCTCTGTGCTCAATCTTGCTAATATATCAGCCCAACGATTGGCTTCACGATAAGTATGCTTGAATCTGACTTGCCAGTCTTGTCTCAATAGTTCCCTAATTTTCCTGCTTAATAAGAAGCACCCCTACACTTCTCCTCCAGTATTTATCTCCTCCATTATTGGTGCTGCATCTGTCTCTACTACTACTCTCTTCAAGTTCATCTCCCAAGCCAGTTGTAACCCTTCAACAATTCCCCATACTTCTGTCATCCTCATTAAGCAAGGTCCAAGCTTTCGTGAGAAACCTCCCAGCCATTCCCCCTGATCACCCCTTATAATTCCTCCACACCCCGCCAGACCAGTACCTCGAACAGTGCCATCAGTGTTGACTTTACACCAGCCTTGTTCAGGCTTTTGCCACTGTATCATTTTTTGCTTATGACAGACTTGCTGCATTAGATTTCCATCCCATTTTTGATTATATTGCTTCAAGAAAAGGGTAATTATTTTCTCTCTTGCCAGTGGACCTTTAAATTCTGGGTTATGTGCTTGTGAGTTCCTCCACTTCCAAAGAAACCAACAAGTTATAGCAAATTTATCCGACCATGCAAACTCATCAGTTCCCTTATCTTTCTTGAGTATATTCCATTTGACCCAATTCCTCAAGTCAAGTCTGAAGAACGTCTCGCCACTGTCTTGTTCTATAATTTTTCTTCAGACACTAGCTGCTAGCTGACAGTCCCGTATGGCATGTAATATATCTTCACATACCTGATGACATAATGGGCACACATTGGTTTTCCCTCCCCATCTTCTCGTTATATCTTTCACTGGTAACCTATTCTGAAATATCAGCCACGTTATGGTACCTTGAGCCTCCATATTTATTTCCATACCTTACTCCGTGCTCCATCTGTTTTCCCTCTCAGCCACTGATAAGTAGAGGCCGTGGAGAAAACGTCATTGGGGGTTAACTTCCATCCTGGTTGATCTAGCCCTCCATCCACAGCAGGTGGGAGCATATTATATATCAAACTCTTAATATTTTCAGGTATCCTTATTTCTATTCCAGCTAGGTCCCACGTTTCTTCCCGGTTGCATAACTCACTCACTTTCATATTTCTTTCTATGTTTACATCATCCACAATATACCTAATCAGGGGTCCTTGCATACTTATCCAACTATCATTCCAGACATTTGTATTGCTACCATCCCTATTTCCATTTCTATATTTTCTTGAACTTGTGGCCATAACTTCCATAACTTCACTAAGGCTTTCCATAGTTTAGAATCTCCTGGTTTTGCCTTCTTAGAAGTGGACTTAATTTCAGGTTTATTTGGCACTTTGGTCTTACCAGCTGAGCCACTACCCTTTCCTTTACCCTTACCTTTCCTTTTCTTTTCCAACACATGAATGCTAGCTGATGCACCTTCAGCAATTTTGTAGGAATGCAAGGCCTTAGTGGTCTCATATCTCTCTTGCCTTGCATGTTACTAGAACATTTCCTTAAGATGAACAATCATCTTATAAGCCTAAATGTGTTCTAGATCTCTTTGGATCCTCTTGAACAATGTTGGCAAGCATCAGGCATCCTACATCCCACAGAGTCATCTTTATACTTCGTGTTTGAGCTTTGGGAGCTTTGGCTGTAGGCTTGTTAGGAATTTATTGATCGAGGACATAAGCCTTTATTTCGTGTTTGAGAACAATTCTAAAATTCTTGAGCTAGTCAAGAAAGTTTGTCCTATTGAGTTTGTCCTTCTCAAGGATTGATCGTAGTGATAGTGTAGCGGTATTACTATTGCACATGATTCTACAGTTTTAAATATGCAAAGTAAATCAGTAATCTCCCACTAAATCAACAACCCTCAATATGATTAGTAGGCTAAGACCCATAATTCACTTAAATTTAACTCTGCTTTGGCAAGACATTAAATTCAAGTTATTTAGATAGGTAACCCTTTACCAATTACATCATATGTAACTCTTGGATTTTATGGGATTCGGTCATCATATGACACAGCATGTTTAATCCCATCTAATGCTTTGAGATCCAAAACTATTTTAATAATCTCAATTAAGTCAAGACAACCCTTTTGAAAATTTTAATCATCTCAAGCCCATGAGATGACCTCTATAAAATTAACTAATAAATGATTTAAGAATAAGATCCCATATATTATGAAAACAGCAATATGAAAGATATAACTCATACATTATGAGAGATAATTTCCTATGATCAAAATGTAATCCCATAAATAAATTTAACCACATAATATATTTACGGTTAATTATGTAATTTGCAATTTCTTCTTATACAATTTGTAATCTCTTCTGATACCATTTGTAATTCCAAACAAAATTAGACTCTAATGCCATTTAATAATTTCTCAAAGAGTCATATGGAATTA
This sequence comes from Vachellia pachyceras, assembly GCA_025593235.1. Classification (NCBI taxonomy): domain Eukaryota; kingdom Viridiplantae; phylum Streptophyta; class Magnoliopsida; order Fabales; family Fabaceae; genus Vachellia; species Vachellia pachyceras. The sequence continues at coordinate 5,732 of JANTPZ010101740.1, forward strand.
AGATGATATCCCAAACATTATAAAGAGTAATAATATGAGAGATCATAACACATATACTATGAGAGATGATTTCCCATATAATACTTGAAGACATCACCTTTGCATATACTTCATATATCAAGAACTCATTTTAATATGAAAAATAACAACTCATATATCAAAAACTCATCTTAATATCAAAGGTAACATGAGAGATGATAACTCATATATCTCTCATGAATTTGACATACATCATACGTATATCAAACAAAAACACATATTATATATCATGTTTTTTAAGGGAAAAAAGCACATCATACATCACATGTATATACCAAATTCATACTTTTCAAAAACGCATATTATATATCATGCTTTTCAAGGGAAAAAGACACATCATACATCATATGTATGTCCCAAATTCATACTTTTCAAGAACGCATATTGTATATCATGTTTTTTAAGGGAAAAAGGCACATCATACATCACATGTATGTCCCAAATTCATACTTTTCAAGAACGGATATTATATATCATGCTTTTCAAGGGAAAAAGGCACATCATACATCACATGTATATCCCAAATTCATACTTTTCAAGAATACATATTATATATCATGATTTTCAAGGGGAAAAGGCACATCATAAATCTCATGCTAATCACACAAACTCGATCTAAACGCACAATTGACCTGGCTCTTATACCACTATTGGGATTAAAACGTACACGCAGCGGAATTTAAAATTTTCTAATCCCAAATACGGATCTGTCAAAGGTATTTAGATCAAGGAGATGAAGCCATACCTTTTGCGTTTTGAGTTCGTCCCTTCCTTTGCGATTGGATCTCTTCAGATTCCACGACCTTCCACGTTCTTGATTTCGATCACGAGTAGCCGACTTTTCTTAGATTGCCTCCCTCTACCGGTATCCACGTGAACAATCTCCAACAATAGTAGCGTGCTAGCGCCTTTTCAGGAAGGTGGTGGCACGTGGAGAGGTTCATATAAAGAGATGATGGTGGCGCGTGTAGTGACCGTTGGTCACAAAATTAAGGTGATTTGGATTGTCTCTTCAAGTCAAGCATCATGAGATGGTTTTTGTGTTGAATGGACAACATGAGAAGGAGATTTGAAGTTGTAACTGAGATGTAGGGGTGTGCATTAACTAGATTGGTTTAATCATCAACTCGAGACTAGTCTAGAGAAAACTTCTGACTAAATAAGATAGTCTATAGTCTGTTCTGATCCAGTTCCAACTTAAAGTCAGGCTAGACTAGACTACAAGTCCATGTAGTTTAGGATCTCAATTTTTTATTTATTTTTTGTTTTCCCTTTATATAAGGTAAGAGGTAAATACCATAAGCATTATGAAGACATTAAAAATTTTTATAAGGATATAAAATTCATCTCAAAACATTACAATTTATTAATAATTCATAAAAAATTTCAACAACTACAACCAAAAAATTCAATTTGAAAATTATTTTCTTTAAAAAATTTGCCTAGGCCGGATCAGACTAGTCCAGGTGGTCTCATCACTTGGTTTAGGAAGTATAACTTGATTAGCCAATCTGATCCAAGTCAACACATTTTTATTATAAAGTTTCTTTGGACTAAACTTGACAGGATCGGATTAGTTTAGGCTCAACCAGGTTGGATAGGACCACCGGCTTTTTGCACACCCCTGCTAAGATGTAGATGTAGTAGTGTTATGGGATTTTATGGATAAGGGCCTGTTTGGTTGAAAGAAAAAGGAACTTGGGAGTGAACATGGAAGGAGATCGGTACCTGGATGTGATAACAAAGTTTATGTGAATTGCAAGGGGAAAGGGAAGAGAGAGAAGAGGAGAGAAGAGAGAGAAAGAGAAGAAAAATAGAGGAGAGAAAGGAGATGAGAGGAGGAAGCCGGGAAAATTAATATAGCTTTAGAAAATAACAAAATTAATAAATTCAAATTCAAATCTAATCTTAATTTGATCAAAAGATAAAGATAACAAAAAAATAATCTAGATTACTAATTTAATATATAGCCTAGATATATACCCAGATTTATTATGATAACATAAAATAATAACTAAATCATCTGGATATTGTTTTCATCGATAAATGGATTATAATATAAATCGAATGAGTTTATGTAGTACAACTTTTTTCTATTATTATTTCTCTGAGTAACTGATTAATATAGATCGTGTTTTTACAACAAAAATGTCTCTTCCTACGAGGATGTGTATAAAATATCCTCAAAGATATGCTCGAAACCATGCAACATCGAGCAAAGTGCCAAACTTAAAAAACAAAGGAAAAGCCATAAGAAGTCGAATGGTGATGCAAACCATTTCCCCGCAGCGAAGAAGTTGCATGCCAGTTGCCGCCATTTCACAACGTCGCTTAGATTTATTCGTACACTCGTCCTAGCTTCAACTCTTCCACGTGTCAACTCTAATTAGAAATTTGAACTTCACTTACAAGTTACAAATAACAAACCGTATTTAAATTCCCAATGTCTTCTTATCCTTTGACCTTCCTTTTCCATCCTTTGACTTTCCTCTTCCACGCATTGCCACTATAAATACAATCTCAGAAATGCATATTCTCCATCGGTAGCCATTTTATAAGCTATAACTCTTCAGCATTGAAACAAGACATTGAGGGCTATCATGAAGCCCTTTATCTTGTGTCTCTTCCTTGGGATGCTACTCATCTCTGCTACTGCAACTGATCAGCCTTCTAAAGATGAGCCAAAAGGTAGTGCCCGCGCATGTGTGTTGTATTAGTGCGTTATACTATTCATACTATCAATTCAATACAAAATTACTATTCATTAAGATACGAACGTACTTACCATTGTAATAATTTTGGATTAAAAGAATAGACATTAACAACTTGAGATCACAGATGGAACCGAAGTAGATATGATTTCCTACTTACGTGGAACTTTCGTGTCATTATGTCATTATGTTGCAAATTAAAATTATTGGCATGCAATATTACTGAATCGTCAATATCATTCTTTTTTGTAATTCCCTCTTCCTTTTTACGTTCCCGATTTTGTTCATTCCAACACAACCGTTTCCAAAACATTAAACACTGAAGAAACCTTGTAAATAAAGGCACTCGAAGATATTAATTTCTACTTGTCCATGCATGTCCATGTACAGCTGGTTCTGCAGCTGAAGAACCGAAGACAACCGAGGGTTGGGGAGGAGGAGGGCCTGGCGGTGGCTGGGGAGGACCTGGCGGCGGCTGGGGAGGAGGAGGGCCTGGTGGAGGATGCCCGTGGTGCTGTCGTTTTGGCCGTTGCGTGCGGGTAGTGTTGCTGAAACTATCCTATGATCCTATCAGAGAACAAAAAGTGACTAGAATGAAGGACGTGTATGTATAATATATATATATATATATATGTATATGTATAATAGCAAAAACCTGAAAAATAAAGCATGGGCTAGTCAAACTTTGGTGCATGCCGTTGCTAGGTTGAACTGTTTAGGGTCAACCATGTAATATATTCATGTAGCTCTAAGATATGTTTTTATTGTACCAACCTGATTCGAGTTGCATGAATAAAAACAGGTCTTCCCTTTGCCTTCCTCTCTATTCTCCTCTCCGCCGTCGGCCTTGTAGTCTGAATCATCGGAGACACCTCCCTCCCTCCCTCCCTCCCTCCCTCTTGTAACTCACTCTTCTTTCTAATCATCTGGGTATCATCGATTTCTCAATGACAACTTCAATTTGTGATTTTTCTGCAATTTCTTGTTCTGGGTTGCTGTAACTTGGTTGTTTGTGATCTGGGTTTGGATCTAAAATTGAAATACACTAAGAGACACGCAGACCCACAGGAATAAGAATTGGTATTTGATTGATTGATATGGGTTTAATTTAATATATATATATATATATATATATATATTTGCAGATTGTTGTTGACAAGTATATGCCCATGCTGCTTGTGCCTCACGGTGATAGTGGAGCTTGCTTTAGAGTTGGCGAAGGCTCCATTACATGTAATGGAGTGGTTCCCTTCTCAGATACCTTGTTTCATATATTTTCCAATTTGATATCGAAATATTTAATTTACATATAATTTTATTTATTTCATTTTTTATTTTTTACCATTGTCTTTTTCCTTAAACTTATCACAACATCTAAAATAACATATATATATATATATGAATATGTAATATTTATTGAGATTCATGTCCTTTTACGTAATTTACCACAAAAATCACTTCTCTAAAGTTTATCCAAATGGTTTCTCCTTTTATAAGAAGTCAATTTTTTAATGCTAATTTAAACATAAATTACGTTCCACTTTTAAATTCTACTCAGAATTCATTTCTCAAAATAACTTCTATAAAAAAGTCACTTCTTCCACCGCTGATCCAAACGGACCCCTGAAAGGATACCAAAGGCCTGCAATCGCTGTCTGAGCTGCACATTGTGTTTCTTTTTCTGAGCTGTGTTTCACAAGTCTCTGCAACTTTCTTATTCTTCTGGTTATTGAAATGGATCGAGAGAAAGATGAGAAATGAGAAGTAGTTGCAAGTTGTTCTGATCTATTATTGAGCGAGTCTGACACCCCCAACGGTTAATCAGCTTCACACCTCCAATGCTCTCTAAAATCGGTGGCAACACCTCCACAACCAGCCCAACGACCGTGGTGAGTTGGTGCTCCAGCCTTACGACCTCCCTCCCGCCACCCTGCCACCAGATCGCCCCGTCAGCACCTCCCACCGCTGCCCCTCACCTCCTGTGACGCTAAGAAGGAGCTGGAAGATGCCACGGCGAAGGATGCGACAGCGAAGGATGCGGCGGAACTGCTGGAAGAAGGAGAAGAATAGCTACCCACAGCTGGAAGTAGGAGCTGGAAGAAGGAGAATAAATGCCTCACCATGCCTCCTTTGCTTCTCACAACCGTGACCATAAGCCACTTATGACCAGAAGTCACTTCCCGAGGAGAAGGCATTCTGCCTCAGTGCTGATCCGAACGATCACACCAGGCCCAATAGTGAGTTTGGGTCCCAAAAGCCACTTTTACACTCCTGCACCGCTGAACCAAACGATCACAGTGCCTTAGTTGGCGCACAAGAGGCACACATATATTAATAAAATGGTTTTAATATGTAGAGTGAGACATAGTGCCCTTTAAATGAGGAATTAATGGGTACAACCTTTTTTTATACTTTTTTAATTTTAATATTTCTCATAAAATTATCATTTCATATGAATATATATGTTATTAAATATTTTCTAGCATTTATATTTTTTTAATAATATATTAACTATCTTTACTTTTATAGTTTAAATTCTGAGTTTTCTTTATAAAATCATCACATTATACAAATATAATATAAATGTGTATTATTTAATAAAATTCATGTGTTTTTAAATCATTTTATCTCCAAACTTACCTTTTAATTGATAATCCAAACAAATTTCAATTTTATTTTTATCCTAAAATTATCGCAATATATAAATATAATATATGTGTATATAGATATTATTTAATGAATTCATATCTTTTTAAATCATTTTCCACCCAAATTTATTTCTCAAATGTTTATCCAAACAAAGTTTGACAAAAATGTTACTTTTAATGTAAATATAAATAACAATAGACCATCTAACTTTTAACCTAACTTCATTTCCCCACGGTCATTTGAACAAAACTTACTTCTGCCACCACTAATATCCAAACGGCTCATATATAGTTTGTGTCTAGATCTCATTGTCAGTGTATAGCTATTTAAAAATAGATCGATCAAGTAGCTTTAGCAACATACCTTAGCTAGATTCCATGCTTATAAATGAGGAAATGAGTATACTTCAGGGTTTGAATCCAAGAGAGGTTATAATCATTGCTTATATTAATTTAATTTTAGTTGAAGAGTTATAAAAGAAATTGACACAAGAAAATGAATATGAAATAGATGAAATAGAAATACAAGATGGCTGATTATTAGATCAACAAGTATAATGCTACTATGATGAAAAATAAATAAACTTACTAAGCTCCCACTACCATAATATAAATGAGTTATTAACTAATCATTTGAAAATTAATTATGATAGGAAAAATGTTAAACAAACTAATTCAAAGAATATCCATGATTATTAATAAAACCAACTGAACAACTACTATGGTAGAAGAGGATTAAGTTCTCACAATTAAGTCTGATAATAATCTTTCTTAATTTCCTCCATCTATTACTTGATTATTATTGAAGGAGCATCTGTAAGAATAATTTAAGAAAAATTTAGACATAGGTCCTAAGTTTAGCACCAAAATCAACTCAGTTATGCCAAACATCAAGGATTGGAGAAGTATAATCAGTAGTAACCAATTTGGTGTAGTTTAAAACTTGGGTACTAGTACATTCATTGCTAAATGGAAATATAGGAACATCGAGCACATGATTGAACTAACTAAGGCATTGCAAGGCAGAAAAGAAATCCTAAACCTTAGGAGTCTCTGGATCCTTTCGCTGAAAATATTGTGAAGCATAATGAGAGACGCAAACTCACAGTAACCACAACATACACTAGCACAAAATTTACATTCTTACCAGCTTAAAAACGACTTAAAAATGAATTGTAAATAAGTTTTAATTGTTTTTAACTTTTGTATATACACGGCTATTCTTTTAACCAATATATAGAAAGTGGGCCTAGTGGTATTTTTATAAATAAGTTTTAAACTTTTTTACACCGATTATTATTTTATCTGGTGCTGAAAGTGTCAAAAATTGTAAAAAAAAATTATGAAAATCTTAACCTAATTTTGCTTTTTTGGAAATATTTTATTAAGGTTTCTACACTGGTTAATATAATAACTGGTGTAAAATATCTTCCTAAAAACCCTTGTGCTGCCATCTGATTTTCCAAATTATTTCAAGTTTTTCATGCACCTTTGTCTTTACCTTGCTCTCTCTATCCAGCCTTCCCCTTCCCCTTCTCCTTTTCCTCATTATTATTGCTATGCAACAGTGGTGGTTGTTGTGGCGGTGCTTGGGTGCCGAGTCTTCCTCCCTTATAAGCGCAGATGATTTGTCCTCTCTCTCCATACTTATGCTTCATCGATCTTTAGTCTTCTATGATAACAGGCATGGACATTTCTTCTAATCTGAATACGAGAATGATTTTTGTTTTTTGGATCTGACAAGGGAGGTGGCCAGTTAATTGAATTACTTCTTTAAAACCATTTACAACCAATCACACACACCTTTTTAAAACCATTACAATAGATAAGAGGACACACAAACCTTTTCAAAACCATTACAACCAATCACAACAATACATGACAGCTAGTCCCAGCCAAAGGACAAGGATAGTTTCAAGGGTGCCCTTAACAGAAAGTCAACCATTGAGTTCCATGTGGTGTCACTAATACAAAAATAGTCTTTTGTAGCACACATAAATATGACACTATTTTATAATGCACATAAGATGTCATGTGGTTGCTAATATATGGAATGTGGTGTTGTTTGTTACATTATTTTATAATGCACATAAGATGTGTGATAAAATGCATAAAATAAATTTGGTGGCAATGGATGAGAAAGTTGAGGAATAGTATAATGCACATGAGATGTTTGATAAAATGTATAGAAGAAATTTGGTGGTGGGTGATAAAGTTGAGGAAATGGAGATAGTGTTACATTAATTTTAAATTATATGCATGTTGTGTTTGATAAAACAATTGAGAGGATGACCAAAACTAAAATGAGTAGTAAGATAAATCTATGGTAGGTGTTTGATTAAATGTTTCATAGAATAAATGTTTGGTTTGAAATTTAATTATCAAATATATATATATATATTTGGTGTCTTATTTTTTAAAAGGAAACTCTACTCGTAATTTTTTAATTGTGTGCATGGAATTTTTGCATGTAAGCTTGAGAATTGTATTTGGCATTGTGAAGTAGTCAACTTGGAGAAATCCTACTTCCCACGTCCGTTTTCAAAAAGATGTCGCATAGGAAAAATTCTATCGTCCTTCACATGGACATTCCCACAAAATGGACGTTTACGTAATGACAAAAAGGACATAAAAAGTAGTCATATTGACGACTCACACCTCCAGAATTATTTCCAGTTTACCGGGGAATTATAGCAATCCAAGGTTCTCTCATTTTTCCCGGAGAATCACAGGGTCCAAAGATTCATTTCTAGGAGAACAACTCAAGCCTGAGACCATTTCAAAATTTAGGTTTTACAGTAAAATTTAAGTTTTATCTTAAAATTTAGATTTTTTAAGTACTCATATTTTTTTAAAATTAGGTTCTATAACAAAATCGAAGCTCGTTTGAAAGTCTGTTTGAAAGTAGTTTTTACGTAGTTTAAGACAAAACTTAGTTTTTAGAGAATAGATTTTGGGAGAATAGCTTCTACAGATTTCTGAGACAAAATTTAGGTTTTAAAAGGTGATTGTGTTTGGGAAGTTATTGACTTTTATAGAGTTCGAGACAAAACGTAAGTAATAAAGATGAAAGAGAAATAAAAAATAGAAAAGAGAAAATTTATTATGACAAAGAGTGTGATTCGATAAGAAAATAGCTTTTTTAAAACATAGGTTTTGTTACAAAACCTAGATTTTGAAAAAAAAAATATGAGTACTTGAACAAAATTTAAGTTTTGTTACAAAATCTAAGTTTTTAAACTAGGAGCCAAACGAGCTAGTTTGAAACCCACTTTTAAAAAACTATTTCTTATAAAATCATACTCTTTCTTTATAATAAATTTTTTATTTTTCTTTCCTCTTTTCTATTTACGTTTTACGTCAAAATTCATAAAATTTATTTTTACTATAAATTCTCAAACATATTATCTTTCAAAATTGGTAAAAATTATTCTTTTAAATTCTATTTTTTAAGATCTAAATTTTACCTTTATTTACGTAGAAGATATCTCAACCGTACTTTCAATAACTTCTCCCCCACTCAACGAGATTTCCTAGGTCTCTGCATTATCACGACTAGGGCCCATCTTTTTATCTGCAGAACCCAGGGTACGATGAAGACTATTCCAACATGTCTTTTGACCGGGAACCTTTTGCAAGTTAATTTGGTAATTCACATTGAAAGAAAAACCGGTTCGGACCGGCCGGTCCGATCGGTGAACCGCTGAACCGGCGGATTGGCCGGTCCGAACCATAGTCAACCCGGTCAACGGGTTGACTCGGTATTGACCGAGTCAACCCGGCCGGGTTGACTTGAACTCGCCCAACCCGCCGAGTTGGGCGGGTTAAATTTTTTTTTTGGGCCAGGACCCAAAACGGCGGCGT